>JAJEJO010000314.1:0-34619 GCA_020662805.1 Glaucomys volans | reverse complement strand
CCCCCCCCCCCACCCAGCCTGCCTGGCCTGGTTCCAGGGCTCTGTCTGGTTGCCCCCCGATGGGTTGCTGTTTCTTTCCCTGCTAGACCAGCCCAGGCCCCAGTTTTTCACAAAGTCCCCGAGGAGACTGACAGAGCAGCGTGTCACCTGTCAGTGAGCCTGTTGATCTCTCCTTGCAGGAACCTGGAGCCTGGGAGCATCCGGTGCCATGGGAGTTGATCCCTGGTCCTTACTGGGGTGCCCTGGGCTTGCCCGGCCACCCCACTGAGCCTCAGCTTCCTCATCTGGAAGAAGGAGGTTTCATCTGCGCCTGGGGGAGCCAGCGGAGGCAAATGTGGTGCCGTGCCTGGGGACTCTGACCAGGTGCGCGCTGGCTTCTCCTCCACAGCTGGTCCCTCCTCCGGAGTCCATGCCAGGAAGCCTCTGGAGTCCAGCACCCTCGGGACACGCTGAGTGGCACTGTTTGATTAAACTTGTCCTCGTTCCAAGTACATGGTCACATTTATTGGTATTTGATCCCTACATGAATGCAGTATGATTGCATGTCTTCCTCAGCCCTGGCACAGCAAGACCGCCGGGCGGGATTGGAGAGCTGTTCCTCAGAGGAAGGACGAATGGCTGCTCAAAGCTTCATGCTTCTGCCTGGGTGTCACTGACTTGGGCCCCTCTGCATGGGCTGCTGGCAGCCTCAGGAGGGCAGGATGACTCCCACGTCCCCTGGCAGAGGAGGACGTTCTGTAGTCGGAGTGGCTAAGAGGCCAGGGTTGGTGACAAAGGCTCCCTTGACCACCAGCCTCGAGGGGAAATCCAGGCTGATGGACAGGAGGACTAGGGACCAGGCTTCTCAGAAGACTGGGGTCTTGTGCCCACTGCCTGTTCCTACCTTGGAACTTCGGCCTCTCCATTTGCAAAGGAGAAAGGATTATTTTTCCTGCTGACTCCATCAGTCTGTGCGAAGCACACTTCAGAGGCTGGGTGGAGGTCTCCTCAGCCCCACCGGGGGCCCGAGCCCACTCTGGAATCCAGACACGCCTGGGCAGGGCCCCCTGGAGTCAGTGTGGGAGACCTTGTATTCATGTTTGACTAATGGAGAGAGCGAAAGTGCTTCTGCACACCATGACTGGGGAAGGTGGTGGCCAGGACCCCAGGGGCCCATCTTGAACGTCCTGGAATGGTGGCCCTGTGGAGCAGGGGCTGGTGAGGGAGCTGAGGGATGGGTTTAACCAGGGATCCCATGCCCTGTGGCACCCTCAGGTGTGTGTAGAACAGGGCACAAGTGGCTGTGCCAGAGGCTGCTGTGGTTGGCGTGCCCAGGAGTAAACGCAGTCGTCTTCTGGAAGGGTCTGTAGGAGACGCAGCTTGCTCTTAGATGCTCTTGGTCAGGGAAAGGCCTCACTCACCCCTGTGGCAGTGGTAGGGTGCAGAAGTTAGCTCTGGAGTCCACCACTGAGAATTCCAGCATTGGCTCCAGGATCACCACGTGGTGGTCTTGGCTCTCTGAGCCCCTGTGCTGGACTCAGATGCAAAATGGCGGTCAAGATACTTCTCTCAGATCCTGGGGCCATGGAGAGAGGCACTGCCTGCCCCAGCAGGTGCTGCTCACCTGGCTTTCTTCCTTCCATCCTCTTTTCCTTCTTTATTTGAAATAGCTGGGATGCTCATGGTCCTGTGGATGAGGCCGAGGACCTGAGTGCGCAGACTCTTGGCTAAGCCAGTTTGCCATGCGGGGATTGGAAGCCAGCGTGCATTCAAGAAGTGAGCCCCTCGGTGCATCTGGCAGTCTCAGCTTGAGCCCAGCCGTGCTGCTCCCTCTCAAAGGCTGGCTGGGCAGGAAGCTCCTGGACACAGCTGGCTCTCATCACTCTCCTCCAAGCCAGAGTTCTCCATTCTTTATCCCTGCTGAGCGCAGCTCTGTGTCCGTCCTTCAGGCCCGTGGCTTTGACACACCCACCTCATGGAAGGACCCTGGAAGACCTGGACATCGTAAAGTCAGTCTCCTACTAAATAAACCACCGCATGGCGCGTCTGCTGGGGGAGACGGGGAAGGGTTTGCACACACATGCTCAGCCAGAGATCGACGTGGGCAAGAGGGGAAGCCAGGAAGAACTGGGCTCCCTGCTTGCCAAAGCTGTGGGCAGAGATGTCTGTGTCCTCCGCTGCGACGGGCAAGAGGAAAATAGCATTCTCAGGAGAATCATTTATCTTTCCAAGAATGCAGTAAACTAGAGCAGTGGTCCACTTACAAAAGTCAGGCGCCTCAGCCATGTGATGGCATCCCTGTCTACACAAGGATCGGATCTGGGGGCCACTGGGGTTGGGCAAGGGTTGCTCATTTTTGAATGTTGCTTCCTCTTGTTACGCACCGTGTGTGATTCAGAAAACTGCTCATGGTGCAGTGAAGGCCGTAGCATTTTGACAAGATCTTGATTTATTCTTTTTCTCTTTAGCCAACGTGTTTTAGTCCGTCCTCTGTTGCTGCAACGAAACCCCTGAGACCGGGTGATTCATAAAGAACAGAAGTCAATTTGGCTCACGGTTCTGGAGGCTGGGAAATCTCCAGCCCCTGCTGAGCATCTGGTCAGGGCTTCCGGCCGCATCCCAAGGTGGCAGAGGCAGCACGTGGCGAGGCAGAGCGAGCAGGCCAGCTGGGTGTCTCCTCACAAAGTCACTGCTGCCGTGGCGGGGTCCACCCTCGAGACCTCATCTTCGGCTCGTCACCTCCAGGTGCCATCAACACAGGCATTTGGGGATTAGGTTTCCAAGTGCAAACTTCTGGAGGACACATCCAAACCACAGGAGGACAGGCGCTAGAGAAGGCAGGAGGAGTCAGGGCTGATCCTGTGAAAGAGAAAGGGAAGGAGGGAGGGAGGCTGGAGGAGCCTCAGACTGCCCTCTCCTTCTAAGAGCACTTCACTCAGGCCGATGGGAAGCCTAGGACCAGAGTCACCAGATGGAGGATTCCCAGCAGACAGGGCCAGGCCCCCCGGTGCAGTGATGGAGCCCATGATGGGACTGTCAGTCAACTGCTCCTACCACAGGTCTGAGTGGACCACACTCATGGCCTCCAGGGGGAGAGACTGGAGGACTCAGCCAAGGTGCCCAGAGTGGGAGCTGCTCCACACTCAGCCGCCTTGGGACCTGGATGGCACCTCACATGTCTGCCAGGTGGTGGCTCTGCCTTCCACAGCACGGGTTCCATTTCCCAGTGGCTTTCCCCACGAGTTGGCAAGACGGCCATGATGGTCTCCAGGCTCCTGGCTTCCTCCTGCCCTGACCGTGGAGGAGATGCACCAGACACTTTGATGAGGGCACGGCTGTCTCCGAGCAGTCGGTGCCAGGGCTATGTCACACTGGATGGGCAGGTCCTGGGTCGACATCTGGCTCCTGGAAGAGGGAGGGGCGGGGGTCAGACGTGGAAGGCAGGGGCGCACCCCATGAATACCGGCTAACTTGAGGCACTGCCCATGCCATCTGACACGCAGGCCAGCCTGGGTTAGTCCCCAGTGCTGCAGAGGGAGAGGGAGGGAACACCGGGGTGGGGACAAAACAAGAAAAAACATCTCTCCTCTCCTTACCACTTTGTTAATTTTGAATTGTGGTAAGGACACTGACCCAGCTGACCCTCTTCACAACACAGTGCTGTCAATCACAGGCCACGCTGCTCACCTCCAGGGCCCGTCCTCCTTGGTAACTGAGGCTGTAAGTGTTGATCGCCATGCCTCCTCCCTCCCCTCAGGACGCCCTCGCTTCTGTCTAACTGTCTGGCTCAGGACACCTGGGGAGCTGGGACCCCGAAGTGTCTGTCCCTGGCCATTTCATTGCTCTCATGTCCCCCAGGCATTGATTTGTCACCACAATGGCCCTTCTGTGTGTCTGAGACTGAGTGGCACCCTGCAACATGTCTGGGCTGACCCTGGGTACTCCCCCATCCATGGCAGACACGGGCCGTCTGTGAGCCTGGGTTGCTGAGCATGGAGCCAGAGGGGCTCCGAGCCCTGCGGCCTCTCTGGTGGGTCTCACGGTCCCTGCCACCGGCAGCATGGGTCCTGGTGTTTGCAGGGCCTCCATGCCAGCTCCGTGGAGGGTGGACCCCTTCATCCCACCTCCCCTCACGCCCTGGCCGACACTCACCTCCTGCTTTCTACATGTGTGTAGTGTGAGTGGCAGTCAGGTAACTGGTATGAGGTGACACGGTGGTGGCTGTCCTCCTGATCAGAGCTGTCCTCCTGATCCGAGCCCCCTCGGCATTCGAGAGTTCTCTTAGGAACAGTGTCCGCTCAGGTCCCCAGACCGTCCTGTCCATTTCCTTCTGAAGCACGCAGTGGTCTCAGTACCCACTGAGGGACAGGGGACGCCCACAGCTGAGTGGCTCGGACAGAGCACCACGGAGTCTTATTGCTCAGGGGTCTGTCCCCCGGGCAGCTCCCCTGCTGGTCTCCTGGAAAGAGGGTGTCCAGGGTTGGGAGGACAGCCTCCCCACGCTGGCGCCTGGCCGCCACCCGTCCTCACCTACTGGCTCACCGTCCAGCTTGGCTCAAGCTGCTCTGGGTCAAGGCACTTCTTCCCAGAGGGGGAGGCGAAGCTGGTCCCCGTCACCTGTGCGGTGCTGCAGTGACCAAGGTGAATCACGAGAGCCCAGCATGGGTGGGGCAGCGCCCGCCTAGTGAGGAAGGCAGCGCAAAGATCTTGGGCCATTTTTAACCCACAAAAGTGGAAGAGCTTGGTGAGTGGGTCTGAATCGGGCCCAAGATCCTCCCTCTGCCACTTCCTGGCCAGGGTCGCAATCCCACCCCGGCTTCAGCCCTGCTCAGGACGGAGGTTGCACCATGGCACCTGGGTGGGGCCAGGGAACGGCCACAGAGGCAGTTCAGACCAGCTGCAGGCCCGGGGCAGGAGGGCCAGGCGTCTGTGTCCCCGAGCTGATCCTGAACCCATGGTCAGCAAGGGGCAGAGGGCCTGGGTACCTCCTGCCACTGTCACCTGGTGAGTAAAAGCTCCCCACCAACAAGGTCCAGTCTGTCCCGCTCACAGCTCCATCCAGTGCCCAGTACAGCAGGGCCTGGCACATAGTAGGTGCTCAGTAAGTGTTGTTGGTTGAATGAATGAACTTCTCTGAGTCTTATTTTCTTCATCTGAATAGGAGTGATAAAAATAGTAACAACAGCAACAGTTAAAGTGAGGATGATATGGAAGAGTCAGCTCCTTAATACAGCCTGTTAGAGCTTGCGTGATCTGACCTTGATGCTCCTCTTTAGTTTCACTGCACACCAAGTACCATGGCTTTCCGCACTCCAGTCACCTGATTCTTGGTTCAGTGTCTCAAAATCACCTGTCCCCTGCCTCAGGGCCTTTGTACAAGGTATTCTTAGGGCCAGATGTACTTCCCTCCCCAAGTCGACTAGTTAATCCACTATCTTGGTTCCCTTAGCACTTCCTGGGAGAAGCCACCTCTGCCCTAGGTCAGGTGGAATACCACTACTGCTGCTTCCAGAGCATGGTGGGCCTTTTCTTCCTGCCCCTTGGTGACAGCTACCCGCCTCTGATGGCTTTTATGTACCCTTCTCAGCCCTGCAAGCCTAGGGCTGGGTCTGTTCCACAGGGCACACCCAGGCCTAGCCCAGCCCCAGGCGCAGAGTGGGCACGCTGCACCCCTGGGGACTGCCGGCTGAGTGGGCGAGGGCCTGCATGCCCAGCAGATCTCTAGGACCCTGACTGAGGTCACCTCCTCGGCAGCACCGGTGACCAATATTTAAGGGAGTCTGTGAATGAAGGAGCCAGCGAGTGGGGAGCTGCGCTGCAGAAGGCAGAATCAGAAATGCAATTACGAAGCGATGAGCAAATGTCAGAAGAATCTGAGCAAATCACAGCCACGTTCCCGGCGGTCCCGCTCATTGTTCTTAAAATAAAGGAATTTCGACTAATGAGCGGGGAAATAAATGGGAAGCCACATGAATGAGGAGCGAGGCCTGTGAGCTGGCATTCCAGGGGAGGGCTGGAGTCGTCAGCGACATTTCCAGGGGCTGTCATCGCTGAAACCATGAAAAACTGCGAGCTCCCCCAGCCATTGCAACCCCGCGGAGCCGGCGTGCACCCCCATCAGGTCGCACAAGACCTCGAGTCCCAGCGCCTTCCTGCCTTCTCCAGGGGCATTGCTGAAACTCCACCTCAGGAGGCAGGAGGGGAGCCTGGGCAGGGACCGAGTGCTCCTGCACCCTCCTCCATGTGCTGGTTACGTACGGAGGGCCAGGTGCCACCACAGGGCCACTGAAAGGTCCGACCAGGACACAGCATGTAGGTTGGGCTCCAGAGCTGCTCTGCTCTCTGGCTCCCTGCACCCCACGGCTCTCTGCTCCAGATTCCCTCTTCTGGATCTCACAGCATCAAGTTGATCCATTCAATGTCCTTTTTGGTGCCAGTACTGGGCCAGCCCTGGGTGGGTGGCAGGACAACAGCCTGTCAAGGCCCTGTGGAGCTGACGGTCAGTGGAGGGAGCCTTGGTGTCACAGCACTGCAGCTTGGGCAACTCTGGGGAGCTGGGGCCAGGCGGAGCCCCCCGCCCTGAGGCATCCCAGAGTGATCCTGAACAGGGCATCAGCCCTGAACCAGCCAAGGACAGGGCTCAGGCAGGAGCAGCCTGTGCAAAGGGTCTGGGGCGCATGCATGGACGTTCCAAGCAGTTCAGCATCAAGCGTAGAGGAGAGGGAGGCTGAAAGACCGGCAGCCTTGTGCGGGTCCCTGGACCACGATGGGCGGATGATAATGTCAGCCACAGACATCAGCGGGAGGTGGACGACCCACACGCATGGCAAGGTCAGAGCCTGAGTTTGAGGGCCCAGTGGACAGCCCCATGTCCCCAAGGCCCTTTGGAGACATCTGTCCATATTTGACACTCCATACCCAATGGCCAGCCTGGATGCCTGCGGGGGGCTAGGCAGGGGGCTGAGGCTGGTTAAGCTGCCCGATTCTGTCTCCAGAAGTCTGACCTTCTGCCTCTGCCACATTCCCAACTCCTGGGCGAGAGATAAGGCTGCTGTCTCCTGTCCCTTCCCTCCGTCTGGCCTGGCCAGCCGTGTATATGGTCTTAGTTTTCTGTATTTATAGCAGTGGGGGTGGGGGCCCGGGCAGGGGGCTGCAGGGGGTCTGGGGAGCTTATTGGCCTGTGGAAGCCGCCCAGCCACAGGGGGCATTTAACTTGCTGCCCCGTGGCTGTAATTCCGGGGCAGCCGAGCTGGCTGGGATCAGGTCCCTCTGGCTGCGATGACAGCCCTGGGCAGGCACGGTAATTGCAGAGTTAAAACCGCTCATTTTCTTGCTGGCAAGCCGTAGTTAAAGAGGTGCTAGCGGGCAGCCTGGTTGTCTGCAGCGAGCTGATCAAAGGCTGGGGCCATCTGTTTTGTCTCTGTTTTCTTTCACCACCCCCCTTTTGAAAAAAATGGTTAAAAAGTAATTTATGAAAATGAATACCTGTCCGTCTCGGAGGCCGAGAGGCGGCAGCACAGGGAGGCGGGAACGTGCGGCGGAGTTTCTATGCTTGGGTCAGTTTGAGAAAGAGAGCTGGGAGAGGGGAAGGCTGTCACTCTCCATGGGAACACCTCTGTGGGGACCTGCTGCTCCCAGGCCGGCTTCCCGAAGCCCGAGCGTTCTCCCGACCTTCGGGGAGGCCGGGACCCTGCAGCCTCCCAGGGTCCCTGAACCCTGGGTGCCCAGGACCCTGGCTTCCCAGCAGCTTTGAAACGGCCTCGCTGTACAAGGAAAGGGTGGAATTTCAAAATGCAGACACACTTGGCCTGATGGAAAATGGAAAGAGGTTGGAGGGACTCAGATGTGACCAGGAAATGCCTAGGGCCAAGGAGGCACAGAGAGGACTCGCAGGGGCCTCAAGAGAACGTCCATCGGTTAAATAGCACGAGATGGCCCAGTGCTGTCCCAAGGTGGGGGCCAGCGGGCCCGGGTCTGCACGGCCCAGTTCCCCTCTGCAGCCTGTGACAGGCGGGTCCCAGAGCTGCCTGTCCTTCCCTCAGCCATGACACACCAAACCTGGGTGCTGGGATAAGGGGAGCTGGGCTGGGGGGCCGGGCTCAGAAGGTGGTCAGGAAGCTCCTGTCTCACGTGACCCAGGCCTTGGCGTGGAGAAGGGACACGGCACCTCCTTGGCTTCATCCTGGCCGCTCCCAGCAGGCCTGGCTGCTCCTTAGCCTCATTCAGCAGCTGTTGGCAGGGCCACATGAAGCACGCTAGCCCATTCCTCAACAGCCCCGGAGAGGGAGACGCAGCGTCCCCGAAGGTCAGTCAGTCATCGCCTGGGATGCCGGGCCATCACAGGACAGTGGGCCGGATAAAGTGTTCCCTTCCAGAATGAGCTCCCTGGTGGCCGCCTCGCCATGCATGAGGTCCTGGGCTTCCCCCTGGGAAAGCTGAGCTGATGGGGGCAGGGAGGCCACCTCCCTGCCCAAGACACAGCCAGAACCCGGCAGACCGGGAGCCACCAGCCTCTCCCCTCCTGGCATCCGTCGGTGAGATTTTCAGGGCTGACCCCCGGTCATGGCCGACCTTGGCAGTAAAGGAAGATGCTGCACACCTGCTGCGTGCCGAGACATGTCCCCAGCACACGGCAAAGGACTCAATGCACTCAACACACCACGTGTCCCGTGCTTTAGACCCTGAGCCAAGTACCTTCGTGCTGTCAGCCTGGAGACACGGGCTGTGCTTCTCTGCGTGTGTCTAGGTGGGGAATGGTGGAGGAGCTCGCCCAGGTCACACCTATGCACCGGCCCCAACCTGGCCCTGTGCTGTTCGTCGAAAGTCCATGTGCAGAAACCATGGGGTAAGAGCCCATGTGCTCTCTGGAACATTCCAGGAGGATGAGAGTGCAGGTTACATTTTATAAATGAAAAGATGGCAGGACCAGGAACGGACGCCTCGGCTGAGAACCGTGCTGCACAGTGGGAAGGTGGGGTTTGAACTTAGAAGGGCCACTTGCAGGACGAGGCTCCGGCACCCCTCCAAGCCTTCATATCCTGTCTCCTTGAGGGACAGCCCTTCCTTTGCCTGACCTGAGTGGCCAGCCTCCTGTCTCGCTCAGAATTTCCCTCCTTGGGAAGGACTCGCTGGTGATCCAAGCTCCTCGGTGCCTTCTCTGTGCACCAAGACACCAAGGCTGGAGCCCTGCTCATCAGTTTATTTTATGTCTCTTTCTGAACAGCAGCTCCATGATGATGAGCTCGCGTCTAGCATTTCATAGATGCCCCCGTAGCCGTGGGATCTGGACATCGGCCTGCTCTTTTCTGGCACCTGGGGACCTGAGAACGTGTTCCCTGCTGTCTCAAGGTGACATAGCTAATAGGTGGTGACTTTTTTCAACTGGAACTGTGCGTCCACGTCGGCTGCTGACATTTATGAGACAGAGACCGGGTCCCGCCTGCAGCCTGCCACATCCTACACTGCCACCGCCTTTGCCACATTCTGCAAGCCCAGGTCACTGACCTCCTCTGATAAGCAGCCCTCTGCAGTGTGGACTAGTGACCGCCTGCCTGTCCCTCCATGCACAGGGGCCCCAGCCAGCAGTCCCGGACCCAGCCCTGGGCATGTGCTCCCAAAGGACAGAGGGAGGGAGGGAGGATGTACAGGTTTGCTCGGCCACCTCCTGAAGTGGACTCTGGTTTCCAGAAGACACTGCTCCCAAGGGGAGATGGGTCTCACTTCTTCAGAGAAGACCAAAGGCCGCCGGTAAGATTGGTGGACCGGGAAAGCGCCTCTGAGGCTGGAGGCATGAGACCGTGTCCGTTGCCATTTATGAACAGTTGAAGGGTTTCGGGTGAGCCCTGGCGCTCCCTGCCGTCCTTGCCATGGACTTCATGCCCAGGGAGACCCACGTCCCCAGCCTGCCACGGGGTCCCCTGCGGCCTCTCACCTCCCCATGAACCCGCTGCTCCCCGCTTCTCCCTGATCTGTGCTTGTCACTCGTCTGTCACCACGAATGCACAGACCTCCTCGCCACCCACCATTAGGAGAGCTCCTCCAGGGCCTGTGGGGTTCCAGTAGCACCGGAAGTGGGACCTGCACCCCAGCAAGTCACACCCGCTGGTGACGGTGACCAGGAAACAGCGTCATGCATGCGGCCCAGGGGTCTGAGAAGGGCGGCCTCCCCCACAGGCGGGTGGCTGGCCACAGCACGTGTCAGGAAGGGTTCACAGAGCAGGGCGGCCCTGGCCCGGGCTTTGAGGCATGCGTAGGAGCTGGCCAGGTGGAGCGGAAGGAGGACCACAGCCTGGCGAGGCCACTCTCAAGAGTTTCCGATTCTCCATTAGAACCATGTTTGGTTTTTTTCTTGCAAAAACTTTTGAAGGAGGGAAGAATTTAGATTTAGATCCCCCTGGAGATCTGTGTGGGGCTTTGGACTGCACAATTGTGTCCCCAGGAAGGAGACTCTGTGTCTAAAAGTGACAAAAACACACAGAGCTGGGGCGAGCCCGACGTGTACCTGCGTCCTGTGACGCAGTTGCAGCTCGGCTCCCTCGACGGCCAGCGATTTGTTCAGACAGCGGCTGCTGCAGCCACTTCTCTTTTGACATGCTCTGGAAAGGTGCGCTAGAACTTTCCTCATGCAACAGGCTTGGTTCTCTTCTTGCCAAGGAGCCATCCGTCCCTCGGCTCCCGACTCTCAGCGGGGGGGGGGGGCGGGGAGTGGACCTGGGCTGGCTGGCAAGAAAATCAAACGATTTCCCTGCTTCCAGAGGTGCTTTCAAGTTCAGTTCCAGTTGATGTGTCCACCGCCTCGAGTCTGTGTAAGGCTTTCATGTGTCCTTTGTGAGGACCCCTGGGAGAAGGACCCTGTGAGTCACCTTCTTTACAGGTGAAGAAGCTGAGGAGGGGGAGGAGGAGAACCAGGAGAGGAGCCCGGGTTCACTTCTGTGGGGGCCTTTCACACAGGCATCTAGTGAACTTCCTAACAAGACCAAAGAGGAGGCAGTGTTGGCCCCATTTCACAGCAGAGGAGACTGAGGCTCAGAGAGGTGAAATAGCCAATCACGAAGCAGCAAGTTGCCTGTGTACCCCAGGTCTCTTCTACGTGCCTCTTAGCTGGAACCAACCCCGAGGCCTTTGGACCCCACCACACATCTGCACAAGGCGTCTCCACGGCCTAACATGCGTCTGTCTGCCCAGGGGTATGGAGAGGTGAGACATGGATCCTGCCCCCTGCACCACTGATCTTGGTGAGGACAAGAACAGGGGAGTTGCTCCAGAGTGGGGACAGGGGCTGGCTGCTAACTGCCACCGTGGCGAATTCTTGTTGTGCTAACTTTAGGCAGAAGCATTCGTTCCATTTTCCTACCAGGCTAGTAGATGTCAGTGCTATGCCAAAGTCCCTGCCTTGCCATGACAGTTTGATGACAGTTTAAATGACTCCAAAGCACCAGCTCCTAACTACAGGGGAAGTCACGTAGCTCAGCCCTGGAGACATGCTTCTGCAGACTTCTGCCATTTCTCAGCTGCGTGTGCTTGGGCAAGTTTCTTTCCCTCTCTGGTCCTCTACTTCCAGGGCTGTACAATGAGTGTGGCAGTCGTGATTAACTGAAGGAGGGACCACATGAGAATGCATGCAAATCCTTGGCCCAGGGCTGGACTCAGACCTTGGAAGCTGTGCATCTGACCCTGACGTTCCCCTGGTCAGGCCTGGAGGACCTGGTGAAGCTCCTTGTACGGGTGGGTATCACCTTCTGCCTATGGCTGCTCCAGGTGTCCTCTCTGCATCATCATGGATGCACTCTAAGGACGGAGGAGTGACACACCTGGGCATGCTCCTCCTGGGTCCTGTGCCTGCCCTCAGGTGGGCCTGTGTGGCAAGGCCACGGCCGCCCTTACCCACGCCGCCCTCAGACACAATCTGCTTTTGCAAGGA
The DNA here is from genome assembly GCA_020662805.1 of Glaucomys volans. Lineage (NCBI taxonomy): Eukaryota > Metazoa > Chordata > Mammalia > Rodentia > Sciuridae > Glaucomys > Glaucomys volans. The sequence goes on along the minus strand of JAJEJO010000314.1, from coordinate 22,720 downwards.
CGGTCATAGAGAAGGATTCTTGCTTCTCAGGATTGGTAACCTGACCCTCAGGGTAAGTCAGAGGGAGATGAGGGAAGCAGAGAGGTCTCAGCTAAATGTTCCAAAGAGCCAAGTGGATGGGCCCTTCCCTCAAAGCCACTGGGATTGGGAGGCAACCCTGGCCCGCTGGTTTGTCTGAGGCTTGGTGACCTGATTGGGCACTCAGCCTCCGTACTGGAGGCAAAGGCTGCTCCTGGACTCTCCCATGGGGCTACCCGGGGGGGCTAGCCCTGCCTGCAATGCCCACACCCGGGAAGCTGGAGAGCCTATAGACAGGACAGGCGACTGCTACTCACCTGCTCTGTGTCACCTAGCCTGGCAAAGCCCTTTTCCTTTTCTGTAAAATGGGAGGGACACCCAGTTTATTCATTTCCCAAGGTCATCTTAGCAAACTCCACCAACTAGGTGGCCCACAAGGACGGACATCGCTCTCTCCCAGTGCAGGCAGCCAGACTCCTCCAGTCAGGGGTCTGCAGGGCCGGCTCCCCTGGGGGACTCCGGGTGTGTGTCCCACCTTCCCTCTGATCTGGCGTTGTTAGAAACCTGGTGACCTCTGGCTTCTAGCGAGGAGTCCCCAGCTCTGCCTCTGTGCCGCCCACCGCTCCCTGTGTGTCCGGGTCTGTCCACTGCGAGGCTCACCTGAACTCAGCTGCAGCTTCAAAGACCCTTCCAGATAGGGTGGCTTCAGCACGGAAACCAGGGCCTAGTACCTGGCTGGGCCTGGTGGGAGGCGCCTTTCCCTCCCAGCGTCCTTATTAAGGAAAGGCAGGGTTTATTCCATCCCCAGAGAGTCCATACTTGTAACAGAAAATACTCAATACAAAATATATTTATGTAAAATTCTAGAAAAGGAACACTTACAGAGAGAGCAGGTCAACCATCACCCAGAGACGCAGGCCATGGCGGGGGGCGGGGGGGACTACTGCTGTCCTGTCGCACCGCACCGTAGGGGAGCTAGTCGGCAGTAATCCATTGAATATTAATTGGATTAATTAATCATTTGAAAGTTCTCTGCACAAAGAAATGATGAATGTCTGAGGTGATATATACGCTCCCATCCTGACCGGATCATGATGCGTTGTATTGACATATTGAGATGTTACACTGCACCCCGTAAACGTGCAATTATGTGTCAAAGTTTAAAAAAATATATATTAAAAAAGGATCACCTAGGGCTGAGGAAGAGGGGAGAGCGGGAGTGACGGTTAATAGGTAGATGTGAGATCTCTTTTTGATGTGATGGAGTGGTCTTAAATTCAGATTATGCCAACGGTCCCCCCACTCTGTCAATACACAGGATCATTAAATGGTATATTTCAAAGGGGGGATTTTATTGTATGCAACCCGCATGTAAGCGAAGCTGTTTTAAAATATAGAAAGTGTGGAAACCAATTCTCCCTCTCTGTTCCCATCCCCACCCTAATCCCTTCTCAGAGGGAGAACACAGGGTTGTCTCCCCCACAATCCATGCATTTGAACATATGCAAATGAATGGTTTTTATTTTGCACGTACCTTACTTTCTGCAAGAACAGGTCCCACAGCACGCACCATTGTTCTTCTGATACGACTTTTATGACCTCCTTACCCACGTGTCTTGGACCAATCTCAGTGCGGGAACCCATGAGTGGCTTTGTTCATTTTAACCCGCGTGGCCTCCCATGGGATGGCCGGGAATCGAGGATTTACCGCTTCCCTGTTGGGGACGTTTTGGTACCTCTGTTTCTCATCATCACAAAAACTCACCTGTGGGGAGCTGGGCGAGAAGGGAGTGGGGTTGGAGTGAGCAGAGGGCCTGTGGAGGAGGGGAGACACCCACGTCGGGAGACCCCTGCTTCTGCGCTCTTCCTGTTGTCATTGGTTTGGCAACGTGGAGGGAGTCCAGCTCTGCCATCCACTACTGTCCAGCCCAGCCTCCCTAAGTTGCCCAGACTGACCTCCAACTCGGGATCCTCCTGTCTCAGCCTCTTAACTCTCTCTCTTTCTCTCTCTCACACACACACACACACACACACACACATACACACACACACACATACCAGCTTCAAGGCATCCCTGCTACTGAAGAAAAGTGGTTGAAAGACCTGAAACGAGTCACCCCAGGATCTGGGGGAAGGGATCCAAGACCTCCTTCAGGTACTGACACCCAGGGCTGCCCAAGTGCCTTGCGTCTAACGGCATGGTATTTGCTTACAGCCTGTGCACACGACCCCATACACTTTAAACCCTCTCTTGATTGCTTATAATCCCAACACAATTTGAACGTGCTATAAATAGTTGTACGCTGTATTGTTTAGGAAATAATGACGAGGAAAAAGTCTGCACATGTTTAGCACAGATGTGATTTTTAAAAAATATTTTCAGCCCAAAGTTGATGGAAGCCACAGTTGCAGAGCCCATGGATACCGAAGGCCTCTTGTTACCCAAGTCACAGTGAATGAAGCACGGCTTGCTCTCGGGAGGCCGCTCCGTGGCAGGACCCAGGTCTCTGCCCTGATACTCTCCAAGGCTTTTGCTACGGGGCTGGGCACATATAAACACTGTGCAGTCACAGCGCTGGGGACGACCTGGATGCATGTGACACCTGGACCACAGCCACCGCCTGCTCTTGTCCTTCATTTCTTTCCTTGCCCACTAGGTGGGTTCTGCCACAGCTTTCCAAGACTGATGGCCGGCTCTGCCCAGCCACGGAGCTCACGCAGCCCTGGAGGCAGCCCGGGGGGCCTTCAGCAGTGGCCGGAGGTGGGGGTTGGCCTGTCTGGCAGGCAGGTGCAGCCGCCAGGCCTCTCCACTCCCAGCGCAGTGGTCATCCAGCTCCAGAGCACTTGACCTCCTGGGTCAAGTGTACTTGCTGGTTTCAAAGGCGCTTCAGTCTGTGTCCGCACCCACTCTAATAAAATGGTTTACGGGGAGGCTTTGGAACATGTCGCCCACTTCCTCTCCTCCCCCCAAGCCCAGCTCTGACGGCTTCCGTCCTGTGGGGTCCACTTGTTATCTAACCCTGAAATAGAACAGGTGGCATTTCTTACAGCCTCCACGGGGATTCCCCACAGTGAGCCAGAGGCCCCACAGCCACCCCACCGACGCCTCCTGTGAGATGCTCTCCACAGATGCATCTTCAAATCCTCCCACAGGTCAGTCCCGAGGGAGAGAAGGAAGCAGGCACTGGGACCCCTGGAAGGCCTGTGAGGAAACCAACTGGGCAGGTGTCCACAGTTCTCCCTGTGGGCAAAGGGCAGCCCCAGAATTTGGTGGCATGCCCCTCCATTGCCAAAGCCAGGTTTTATCTGCTGATCTTCTCAGTTTCTTTAAGGTTGTAGCCAAATTTTTTTAAATCATCTAAAAATTAAATTAAAATATAAAAATCAAGATCCATTATGTCATGTCCCTTGTAGTCTCTTTCCATGTTGGGCTGTCATGTCGTGGTTGACTCTTGTCTCAGAAAAAGCACTGGATGGATGAATAGATGGACTGAGGGATGGGAGGTGGGAAGGAGGGAGAGAGGATGGGCTGGTGAGCCTGTGGGCTGGCAGGGGATGGGTGTGCGGGCATCTGAGGGAGGGGCACAACTAAGTAACTCATTTTCCTCTGCATCTAGGACTTCTCCTGCTCTGATGTCCCTCTTTCTGGTCATCCTTCACATACGTGCTGTGTGATTCCCGGCACAAGCCTCCTGGCTGCCCATACCAGGTGGTTGGGAGTGAGACATGAGGAGACCCTCTTCCCAGAGTTCTGCACCATCAATAGGCCTGGAGTCAGAAAGCCAGGTGACAGCAGGGTTGACCTGTCAGAGGGCCTTCCAGAACTGCTTGACTGAAGAGCTGCGTCTGCTGCAGAGCAGAGAGGGCAGCTGGCTTTGGCCAGGGAGACTCCTCAGAGGACGATGACCTCCGATTGTGCAGAGCCAAGGCTCCCAAAGCAGGGCAGTGGTCTCAGGTCCGGAAATCCTGCTCCACTTCCACTCTTTGAGGCCACAGGGCATGAGGGTCTGTGGATCCTACCCACAGATCCAGTGCTGGCAGCTGGGTCTCATCACTCCAAACCACCTCCACAGCAGGCAGAGGGTGCCGGGCACAGAGCACCGGCTTAGGAATCACACTGACTCCGTGCTGAGTCTCGTGACCTGGCAAGATGTCTTAGCCTTGTGGGGTCTCAGTCTCCTTATCTGTAAATGGAGATTGGTGATAGTTCCTACCGGTCTGTGGGCTCCTCCCTAGCAATGGCTGGGTGCCTGGGGACATGCTGGGTGCTCCCGCCCTGCACTCTGCTGGCCCCGAGGCTGACTGTGGTGCCCAGCAGTGGGCACACCTCCTTGCATCAGTGCATCTGGCTTTCCCATTTTCTCATCCCATGAGCTGGGTCTTGGTTTGAATTTCACTCTCCAGGTCCTGCCTGACGAGAGGGGAGGCCTCTCAGTGGAGATGATGGAAAGGCCGCAAGCTTCAGAGTGTTTAGAATATGATTCTGAATTTGCTCCCATTTCCCACAATGATACACAAAGTTGGCTTTCTTCTCCCCACTCTCCTGAATCGGCAAAGATGTGATCTTGCAAAATGACGGCCGCTGCCCAGGAGTAGCTCTGCTCCGCTCTCTCCATCTGCGAAGCGTCATGGAGAGGGAAGGAAAAATAAAGAAACCTTTAAGGGCTTGCCATATTGTGTGCTTTGGAAGAACCTGGTAAACTTTCTAGCAAATTGCTGCTAATTATAGGAAACCTGACTTTGGCTTCAGGAAACACCGCCAGCGTCCTTCCCGTTCTCGGTTCTTGGCAGAAGCAGGACTTTCTTCCATTATTATTTCAGTTGGCTTGAGCTATTGACAATGCATTCATCAAATGGGGCATGAAGCCGCCCCCGTGGAATAACCTTCGAGAGAAGGCAACGGGAGCCAGGTGAAGTGAGCCAGCAGCTGAGGAGGCCAGCAGTTTCCAGAACCAGCGTCTGCCTGCCCTGTAATCACATTTATTTAAGAAGTTACAGAATCCGTGCGTGCTTATTATCATAGAGTCTGCAGATACATGTGATATTATATTGCGATGATATATTTGTCCTGGACTGCATTGCTATAGACCATTACATAACCATTATGTGAATGAGGTACAGCTATACTACCAAAAATATCAAATTCCCTCATGTCTCCCCAAACCCTCTAACTCTCAGGATAGTTCATCCCGTTGAAGTTTTGTAACCTTGCGCTGACTTTTGAAGAGTCTTTGTATTAAGTCACTTAGCTCATTTGTCCCAGTTGAGGTCTCCTTCTGGTCCCCCCGGGACCCTTTCAGATATTCTTTCTCCATCTACCACCTTCTCTTCACAATGATCACATATTTGTTAAAATCAGGCTTTGGCTTAGAAGGTTTGACTTAGAAGTCACCCTGGAAGGTGGCTATAGCGACACCATAAAGGTCACATGCTAGTTTGGAGCAGCTCAGTTCAGTAGAAGCATGATGTCAGTCACACATGTATTTTGGATTTTCTAGTAGCCACACTAAAAAAAAAAAAGTAAAAAGAAATAGGTGGAATTAATTGTAACATCCCATTCCACCGGCCTTGATCTGCCAAGGTCACACTCACTCTAATGACATCATGGTGCCCTGGGAACTCATCCTTTCAAAGTGTCCCATGACCATTTCCGGGGGGGTCCAAGGGATGACTCCTGGGTCAGCTCCAGTCACTAAGTCCATGTGCACTGTCCCCTGTCCTTGGCTCCCACAGGTTCCTATCAACCTCAACACACCTAGTATGCTTTCCCCAGGCTGCTGTGCATCAGAAATATGTGTATGTCCACACCAAGGGGGTCATCTGGAGCAGTTCTGTCACTTTGGCCCTTTTAGATCTTTCCTTGTGAGGGTCTCCAGGCCCTTTCAAAGAGTGCTGGGAGAGGCAATCCCTGCCTTATCTTCATCTGTCTTGCCTTCCTGACCCATTCCCTAGCAAAAATGTCCATTTCTCAGTGTCCCCAAAGCTCCCACACATACAAATACAGTAGTCTACAGGTAATTTAAAGTATGTGGTCATATTTGTGTAGATTATATGCAAAACTATGCCATTTCACATAAGGGACTTGGACATCCTTGGGGTATCCTGAAATTATTTCCCTTTGGATACTGAGGGAAGAGTACTGGTATAAATGGTTACTTGGTAAAGAATTAGAGCCAGAGTTGCTGTTATAAGAGAAAATAATTAATCTGGACCTCAGCTAAAACAATTAAAAATATGGTACTTCCATTCATTCATTTGTCCCTTCACCCATCCATCCATCCACTTATCCATCCATTCATCCATCCATCCATCCATCCACTCATCCATCCATCCATCCATTCATCTACTCATCCATCCATCCATCCATCCATCCATCCATCCACCCATCCATTCATCCATCCATTCGCCTTTATCCATTCTGTAAGGGTTCAGCATCTCCCCTGCCCAGAGTTCTCTTCTGGATTCAGGAAAACTCTGTTTTCTGCTTTCAAGGATTTTTCAGTAATATGAATGGGCCAGACAAGTTCATCCACTGGCTTAGTGGCTGTGGTAAGTACTGAAGTAGCATGAAGCACACTGGAGAGAGAGCAACCAAGATTTCTCAGGGGAGAGAGCAGAGCTGACCTCCAGCAGGAGGTGGAGGTGGTAAGGGAGGCAGAGTGTCCAAGATTGGCAGCAGTTTGCCAGGTGGGGAAGGAGGGAGAAACCCTCTAAGCAGAAGAAGAAATGGTTCAAAGGGCGCAGCAGTGGCAGGTAACGGTGAGTCCTGGGGCCACAGTGGGAGTGACAGTGTGGGGCAATAGAGAACCAGAAGCAGCAGCCCCCTCAGTCCTTTCTAGACACCAAACCAGGAGAAGAAATGCATCAGAAATCAAACTCACCATCTTCTCCTCAGAACCTTCTCCTCTCCTCCCCACCGTCATGTGAGAAACCCAGAGCATCTTGACTTCCCTCCCTGCACTCCCATATTTAATGCCATCTGATGACCCCCAGTCTCAGTTTTTATCTCCACCACAGCTGCCATCATTTCAACGTCCCCTTCAGTGCCTCGGGGGCCCCCATGCCAACCTGCAGCCTTGCCGGCTGGTCCTCCTCACTGCCTCCTTGATCCACGCTCCTTACTTCAATATGCCCATGCCACTTGCCACCTACTGCTTCCCATTTTCCTTGGGATAAAAGTTTTGCCATGTTTTTGAAGATCTGCTCATAAGTTTTCCAGTGCCCTCCTGTACCCACAACCCCGCTGGTCTGCATCCCACTTCTACCACTCCTGTGCCCCCGCCATCTGTAGCTTCTTCCTGAGGTTCTTCATCCATGCCACCAGAATAATCCCTTCTTGGTTTTCGTTAAGCCCTAGCTCAAAACCCTCAGCTTTTCCTCCCATCCAAGCAGAACAAGGAGTGTTCTTCCTCTGGACTCGCAGATATTGTGGCTCTCCTTCCAACACTGGCCACGCTCTACCATGAGCTTGCTGTCCTGGCCACTCTAGACCCCTCTTGGGGATGCACTGTGTACAGGCGCAGGCCCAGGGAGCACAATCATGTCACCCAGCATCATGGAGAGCAGCTGAAGTCTCTGCAGTGCTCTCCATCCATCCATCTATCCATCCATCTATCCATCCATCCATCCATCCATCCATCCATCCATCCATCCATCCAATCATCCATCCATCCATCCATCCAATCATCCATCCATCCATCCATCCATCCATCCATCCACTCACCCATCAATCCATCCATCCATCCATCCATCCATCCATCCATCCATCCATCTACTCATCCATCCATCCATCCATCCATCCATCCATCCACGCTAAAGGAAGAATGCAGTCTGAGCTGGTGCTACACAGCTCGGGACTGGCCCTCTCTGAGTCCACTCAGCCTATCTGATTCGCCGTCTCTGACTTCTGCCTGCACATCTGCACACCTCTTCACTGAGGCTGCCCAGCTGTGTGGCTGGAGCCCTGCCCACTCTGGTCTCTGAGTGCTGCTTCTGAGCCCCTGTTTTTGTGGACCCCTTGTGAATGGTGCTCTCATGGAGCACAGCAGAACCACAGGCCTCTCCTGCCCTCTCTCAGCTCCCTTCCCTATGGGTCAACTTTTACCTCGGCTCTTCCCTGTTCTCTGCAGCCCTGTCGCAGGTCTTGGGATGCTGGCTCAATGAGCAAGGGTCTCTCTCCCAGCAGCCAGGGAGGAGGGGAGGTCTGAATACCTCACTATCTCTGTCCCTCTAACACTTGTCTCCAAGTCTGTCTTCCTCACCGGAGAGGGTCTCCGGGCACGGGCTATATGTTAATTAGCTTGGTGGCCCCAGAGCTCCCACAGCTTTTAGAACAAGTAGACCATCAATTGCTGAATCAATGACTTCTAAAGAAAGAACATACAGGTGTGGTTAAAGTGGCCATGACTTTCCAAGATAAAAATAGCCCTGGACTCAAGGTCCCGATGTCATCAGCCCATTCACAGTTATTTTCCTTTAGTGGCAGGCTTTCAAATTAAAGTTTACAGCAAGTTAAAGTCTCAGGAGCAAAAGCTATCCTTACCTCATCCCGTACAATCCAGTTCTTTTTCTTTCTTTCCTTCGTTATATTCTGAAGTTTAAAACCAGTCATGAACACCCAAATTGATTCCCCACTCCCACCAGTTTTTTCTCATGGCTTGATAAGTGGTGCTCTGGTCTTCCATCCATGCGGTTCCCCCCATCAGCAGTGGGCACAGCTGCCTCCCCTGTGGTCAGCCGTGGGCACACCTGCCTCCCCTGTGGTTAGCAGTGGGAGGACATGGCCTCCTCCTCGGGAAACCTGCCCTCCCCGCTCCCTGGAGGAGTGAGTGCCTGGGTTGGGCTCTCGGGGAGCAGTGCTCTGTCCTCTGGGTCTCAAAACACAGGACAGGTGGGTAGCTGGGCTCCCTCCCAAGGGTGGCAGATGCCTAACCAACTGCCCAGCCACTATGTCACACTGCTATCTCCACGTGAGCTGCCACTAGGGATGAACTTGATGATGCACGTTGGCCTTGGTTTCTGTCTGTCAAGACACAGGGACGATGCTCCTCTCTTGAGACACACAGAGGAGCTGAGAGCCTTGCTGGGGGCCGAGACAGCCCAGGATTGAAGGAAGCTTGGTGAACGGGTGGCGTCTGGGCTGTGGCTGAGATTCTCGCAGATGAGAATGAGGCCCGGATGAGAGGGCCACAGGGTGGCATGGGCCAAGCCCAGCACCCAGGGCCCAGCAGTGACTCAGGAGGAGATGCTGCCTGCCACACAGTTCTGCTGGATCCTTCACAAATAAAAAGGGAAACCAACAGGGGCAAGAGTGGTCCTGGACACAGCCAAGGACTCAGCACATCAAGCACCTGTGAGAGCCTCAGTCCCTCGGTCCTCAAAATGAGGACTGCATTCTGTCCTCAAAATGAGGACTGCCCACTCTCAGGGCTCCGGGGTGGGAGGTATGACAAGACTCATGGGGGACGAGAACATACTCTGGAGGGCCCAGCATCAGGGTGAGGACACCAGAGGAGCTGTAGACCTGGGACCCGAGGCCATGCACACTCACATTCCTCCAGCACAGGAAGGCCAGCACCGGCATGGTGGCCTTGGGCTGGGTCCTTCCGTAGATAAGGCCACACTTGTCCTACGTGACACAATGATGAGGTGTCATGTTCTCATCTCACAGGAAGAAAGAGAGGCCTGGGACCCTGTCACCTGCCAGTTCTGCACATGATGGGGCAGGATGCATCGGAGCTGGGGTCCTGCTCCAGGCCGTGCTTCCTGCCTCTACTGATCCAAAACTAAAGGACACTCAGGGCATGTGTCACCACACAGGGAGGACTTCCCAGTAGCTCTAGGCAGACAGCTTGCAGGGTGACTCTTCCAGAAGCTTCCAGGATGGTCGGGTCCTGGTCATAATGAATTCACCCCCAGTAGAATCAAGTGTTCTCTGACTGCTCCACATCAGATATTCACGGGGGTCGAAGGTCGAGAGAGAACGGGTCACTGCGGAGTCGATGACAGAGTGCTGCCTCTGAAGCCACAGGCTCCTTGTCCTGTGCTGTCCTCGGATGGCAGCCCAGTGGTGACCTCAGAACCCTGAAACCTCCTGCAGACTCAGAAGTCAGTCTGCAGACACCTGAGAGGGACCTTCAGCTTCTAACCTGAAGCAGGAGCTGCTCAAGGTGGCTCCGGACCCAAGGACTGGATCCTGGGTTTGGAAAACATGTCCCTGTGCCTGGAGAAGTGTTTTCATTTCTAAGTGTCCCCGTCTGTTACTCTCACGCTGCCGAGAGGGGCTGCGTGGTGGGCTACCTGCGCCTGATGGAGGCTACCCTCTGAGGTGGCCGCTTCCCCTCTGCTGTGTTTAGAAGGCCCTTGAGGAGGGAGATGAACTCTGGGGTCCCTGGTCCTGATAACCACATGAGAAGGGGCCTAACTGCTTGGCTCAGACGGCAAGCAGACCTGGGGCTGCCTCGGCACCTCTCCTGACCTCCGCCCAAGCTGGTCCAGCCTGCATGCTGGGTCCCCGAGGAGCCATCTCCGCAGGGTTCATCTGACTCCATGACCCGCCTAGCTCATTCACCAAGCCCCTCGGATCTACCCCTCCACCCTCCCAGCTCCGTCCTCCTCCTGTCCCTCCCACCCCTCCTTTATCCCCGGGCAAGCCTGCGTGCTTCTTCCACGCCCTTGCTGAAGCCATGCCCTCCACCTCCAGTCACCTTCCCCATGTCCCCAACTTCTGTTTGCCCTTGAGATTCAGCTTGAGCACACCCCCTGCCCAGCCTACGGCCTCTGCATGACCGGCGGACAGTCCCTGTGCTGCTTATCTGTGACCCCGGAGCCCTCTTTGTTTATGGGTCAAGCCTTGGCCACTCCGGCTGGTAATTAAAGGCTCTCATTCTCTCCCCACTGGGCAGTGCTGGATGCAGGCGGGATGAACTTCGTTGTCCTACCAGACGCAGACATCGCCTGGCGCAGCTCCTGCACATAATAGATGCCTAGTGAATGCGGAGGAAACCCCAGGGAAGAAGGAGTGAGGGAGGGGGAGGGACAGCTCCCTTTAAGAAGTGCTGGAGGTGTGTGCTGCTCTCCCTGCCAAGGTCTCCCGCTCCTGCCTGCTGTGCTGCTAAGGGGTCTGCCTCGGGGTCAGACAGCCTGGGCCAGACCCTTGCCCTGTCTCTGCTGTGAGGACCTGTGCAGGCTGTTTGACCGCTCTGTGCTTCTGCTGCCTCCTCGTCCAGGCGAGGGTGAGCATCCTGGTGAGGACCAGCAAGTCAGGTGTGACGTCACACACCCCCATGACTTGGGCAGAGCCACCAACACTGGTGGCTGCAGCAAGTCAACCACACCCTGCTGCATCACCCCCAGAGTCTTTCAGGGATCCAGGCTCCCTCCACCTCGGCGTTACCTGCCCCCAGGTCCTGAGATTTCTCCTGATTCACTTTGTGGATGGGGAAGACAGCCAGGGCCACGGGGGCAGGGCCAGTCCTAGGAATACGGGGACAAGACATGGGCAACGTTCCACAGTTTCAAAGCTTCACGCAGTGTAGTGGCCACAGATGACCACTGGAGGGTGGGCTGCGGCTGTGGACATTGAGAGGGAGGGAGCACAAGGCCTTGGTGGGCAGACACTCCGGGGCTCTGCAAGCTTCAATGCAGGTGCCAACACCACGGGGAAGCTGCCGCCATTCTTGATGGATAATGAGAACAATTTGCGAAGGCCAAGGGCGTCCCCCACCAAGGCATGGGCTCTAGAATACACGTATTTTGAGTCTGCTCAGGAGGGACACCATTCAGTTACCTGTTTCCGTCCTCACTGGGTCACAGTTTTGTGCTGACTTTGTTATTAAAGGAACTACTTCAGGCAGGAAGAGCCACAGGACTGGACCCAGGGGCGGAGCAGGACTCAGTCGGTGACAGGCTTTGTCTCTGTGGCCTCAGGCTCCAGGCAGACAGCTCTAGTCCCTGTGTCCACATCTGCAAAGTGTTTGAGAGGAAAGGGGACATTTCAGAAAGGTTGATTTCAGATTTCCTTCTGGCTTCTGGAAGGCCATTCTGTGATTTCATTTATGTGTGGGGCAGCTGGGTCATATGGTGGCTCCATTCCTGGTCCTTTGAGGAGTCTCCACACTGCTTTCCAGAGTGCTGGTACTAATTTGCACTCCCACCAACAATGTATGAGTGCACCTTTCCTCTCACATCCTTGCCAGAGTGTGTTTATTACTATTATTAATTATTATTATTATTATTATTATTTTATTTTGTATTCTTGATGGCTGCCATTTTGACTGGAGTGAGATGGAGTCTCAGTGTGGTTTTGATTTGCATTTCCCTGATTCCAGGGATGTTGAACATTTCTTCCTATATTTCTTGGCCATTTGCATTTCTCCTTTTGAGAAATGTCTGTCTGGTTCATCTGCCCATTTATTGACAGGGTTATTTGTTTTTAAGTTTTTTGGGTTCTCCATTTATTTGGGTTATTAATCTCTTATCACAAGAGTGGCTGACAAAGGTCTTCTCCCCTCTGCAGTCTCTCTTCATTCTTAATTGTTCCCTTTGCTGTGCAGGAGGTTTTAATTTGAAGCCATCCTATTTATTGGTTCTTGGTTTTATTTCTTGAGCTTTAGGAGTCTTGCTAAGGAAGTCCAGCCTGCACCAATATGCTGGAGAGCTACTTCTGGTTTCTTCTCGCAGCTTTGGTGTTTCTGGTAAACCTCACAGGTCCTCGGTCCCCTTTGGGTTGAATTTCATTCAGGTGAGAGATAGGGATCCAGTTTCATTCTTCTATGTATGGATATCCAGTTTTCCAAGCACCATTTGTTTAAAAGTCTGTCTTATCTCAATGTATGTTTTTGGCAACTTTGTCAAGGATCAGATAACAATATCTGTGGATTTGTGTCTGTGTCTTCAGTTCTATTCCATTGGTCTTCCTGTCTGTTTTTATACCAATACCATGCTGTTTTTGTTACCGTAACTCTGTAGTATAATTTGAGATCAAATAATGTGTTGCCTTCAGTCCAGCTCTTGTTACTCAGGATTGCTTTGGCTATTCTGGGTCTTTTATTTTTTCCATATGCATTTCAGGATAGTTTTCTATTTCTGTGAAAAATGTCATTGACATTTTAACAGTAATTGCATAGAATCTATCCCTTTTGGTAGTATGGCCATTTTGGCAACATTAATCCTGCCTGTCTAAAAGAGCATAGGAGGTATTTCCATCTTTCAAGGTCTTCTTCAATTTTTTTCCTCAGCGTTCTATAATTTCAGTGTAGAAGCCTTTTACCTCCTTGGGTAGCTATAGCAATGAGAGCACACCAACTTTTACAGCTGCACAATCCACACTAGCCAATTTATGGAACCAGGCCAGATGTCCCAGTAGACAATTGGATAAGGCAAATGTGGTGTATATACCCCATGGAGTTTTACTCAGCATAAAAAATGAAATTTTGTCATTTGCTGGTAAATGGATGTAACTGGAGAACATCGTGCTAAGTGAAATAAGCCAGACCTTGAAAGTCAATGATCTAATGTTTTCTCTTACATGCAGAAGCTACAGAGAAACATGAAATTTTAAAAAAGGGCAAGTGGGATCTCAATAAAATAGGAGGGTGAGCAGTGGAGTGGAGGAAGGGAGCCACAGGGGAGGAGGGAAGGGAACAGGAAGAAAGCCCACCAACAATGTCATGAGCATGTGCACGCAGCTTCGGTGCTTCTGGTGTGCTTCAGAGGCCTTTGGTCACCATGAATATCTGTATTGCACTAATCACAAAATGAATCCATGAATTTAATTCATGGATTAATTCTTAGAACAGCCACTCTGTGAAATAAGGTCACGTACAAGAGAATTGTACATTGAACTGAGCATTGAAGGGTCTTCACAACAAGAAGCCATCGGCAGAGATGCTGCCGTGGGGGAACGCAGGTGGATCCCAGGTGAAATTGCACCCCCATCCCCTCTAGAGGAACACGGGACTGGTTTCAGCAGGGCCTGGTCAGGAGTTCCAGTGCCTTGGAGCTGACCAGCCTCTGCCAATGTGATCACAGCAAATAGATTTTGAAGATCTCCCTCTAGAACACTCATTAAAAAAATTAAAAACTGTTACTTGTAACCAGGAAATCACGGACATTTAACTAATTTGCCCAAACAGATTTAATGGTCAGCTGAGATGGCTGGGCTGCCTGAAAGCAGCGACTGGTTAAAGGACAAATTAAACAGGGCTCCCGTTGTACAACGACACGGATGGTTTCCTTTGAAGTAGTTTATCCAAGAAGCTGGCGTCTGCCCAACACCCTGGCCTATTGGTTTCATCTTCAGTTCATCTTGTTGTCACGAAGTTTAATTTGATCAAAGAATGCTCTGATTCAATTGCTCACTCTTTGGCGAGAAGATTAAAGACACTAACGTGCACAGAGGCCGTGCTGTCAATCACGGGCACCGGCGGTGAGAACAGTAGCGCCTCTATTTGCCGCGCACCGTGTTTAACCAAATGTGGGGAGCAGGCAGTTGAGAGGAGCGCAGGTACGAAAGGAGGCCTGGGCATGCACACAACGTCACACGCAATGGGTGGCCAAGGACTGTCCCTAATCAAAATGCCCCAGTGGGTCTAATCGCTCTCCCCGGGGCTCTGGCTTCCAAACTGCCTGCAAGTGATTAGCTCGCGGGACCTCAGCGCTAGGCCAGAGGGGCTCGGAGGCGGGATTGTGCAGTTACTTGCTTTATTTGTTCTTCATTAACACTTTATAGATTTCGAAAATGTTTATGGGAGTGGGGAGAGGAAGAGGGAGCAGAACAAAGGGAACGAATAGCCATCGTGTGCTCCATTCCTAATAAACTCAGGCAAGAATCTGGGCCAATGGGACACTCCGATTCTCCCTTTGCAGGTGGGGTGGCTTTTCAGCCAAATATGAAGGGTACAGTGCCGCTTGACTTGGCCCGAGGCACAATCTCAGTATGTTTGGGGCTGAGCAGTGAGACAGGGTTTGCTGTGGGGGCAGCTCTCTGGGGTTCTCCTCCCCGTGGCTGTGGGGGCTCTGCCAGGGCTGCAGTTGGCTGGACAGTGGGTGGGCCCGCTTGGGCATCTGCCTCTATGCTGGGTGCTGGGTAGGCCCTAGAGACATACCTGAGAGCAGATGCCAGGGCACCTGCCCTCCTGGAGCTTGCCAACGGGTGCGCAATGCGTTCGTAAGGTAATAATGCATAGGCGGCGTGGGAGGGGACCAGGACTTACAGCTGGCTGCTCTAGCTGGGGAGTCAGAGAAGGGAAAGACGTGAAGGACGCTGCAGGCAGACAGGAAAGGACCTGGGCAGTGACCCCTGAGAGGGGATTTTCCAGTAATAAAGTCCTGTAGGGGGAGGTGGTCAGCCATGTCCAACTGGGAGAGGCCAGCTGGGCTGAGGGCCCAGTGAAAGCTCCCGTAACACAGGAGGAGACAGTGATCGGGTCAGACAGGACCATGTGGGCCCGTTAAGGGCTCTTCCTAACACGGAGGTCCTGGCAAGCCCACAGCCTCAACACAAGTCCCCCTGGAGACAGGTCTGGTGCCAGCGTCTGCCCCTCTGTGGCCTTTCTGCAGATACCGTTATGCTGGGAGCCTCAGTCCCCTATTCTGTAAAATAGGTCACCTGGGGAGAGTCCCTGATAAAATCCAGGTCCAACACGGGAGACAGTGTCTGACACACAACAGGTGCTTTAAACAAGAGGTCAATCAAACCGATGGTCCTGCTCACCTGCGGCGTCAGGGCAGGTCCACGGTGCTCTTTCTTTGCAGGACGAGAGCACTGGATTCAGTAAGGGCCACAGAGTCGGACACTGTCAATTCCAGTGTTGGCTTTGGTTGGATAGCAAAGCCGTTTACCATCCCAGCTTTTTCAGAATAATAGACTCACATTCAGGCAGTCCCTTGAGTCCCGAGGGACCTCAAGGTGCCAACGCCAGCCCCTGCCCACGCTCACAGCCACAGTGGCTGGGGTGCTGGAGTCCACTCTCCCTGCCCCTTGGTCTCTGTCTGAGGAACCATATCTTCTTCATTGAATACGGGTTGGGCATCTCTAATCCGAAATGCTTGGGACCAGAAATGCCTCAGATCTTTTGCATTCTGGAGAATTCACATACACATGATGAGATCTCTGGGGACTGGGACCCAGGTTCTGCCACGAAGTGCACTTATGTCTCACAGGCGCCTCCGAGCCCCGGGGTAACTTCGTGCAGTGTCTTTGGTGCGCCTGCATCTTGACTGTGACCTGTTCACATCAGACGTGGAATTTCCCACTGTAACATCAGAAGTCTCAGATTTTGGAGCATTTTCAATGTTCAGAACCAGAGCACACACCTTGTGCAGTTAGATGGGACTACTTGTGATCCCCATCCCGCCCACCAAGGGCAAGGAAGGACCAAGGTCACGAAGTGGAGCTGTACAATGAAAGGACTGATGTAGCCCCGTACCCCAGCCACAGCCCCTGGGCAGGATGCCCTCTTCCCAGCTCCACAGCAGGGTCTGCTCCTTGCCCTGGAGCAGGGGTCCCACGTCCCTCCTGTGCTTGTCCTTTAGTCACTCCTGGGGTCTGCCAACCCTGTCAGTCTTCCAAAACAGCCTTGCTTTGATTGCTAGCTGAGAGCCAAAGCACACTAATTAATAGAGCAGTGCAGAAATTGGAACCAGAGAAATCAAAAGCCCTGCACAAAGGCCCCTGGTGAGTTTATCAGATCCGAGTTCGGAGTCGCTGAACTCCAGATCCACAGCTCTTTTATATCCATGGCACCCAGAGATAAATAAATAAACACTAGGGTCTAGGGGTAACATAGAGAAAATGTCTTCGTTTACACCCTGTTTCCATCCTCTGACCTCCTGTCCACTCGACAGAAACTGGTGAAATTCCTGAGGCTTCCTCAGGGTGACATCTGGTCACATGGACTGACTTTCAAAGCCCCAGCACAGCTGCTACTCAAGTCCCCAGTTGTTTCTCCCACAGACAAATTGCTCACATTTTCTTCCCCATAAAACAAGCCCTCTGCCCAAAGGGCCCTCTGCCCCGGCGTTCTCTGTTCTGCCCTCACCCCACATTCTGTCCAGCTGCTCTTTCTGTCTCTCTCCATCCTCATTTCTTTGACATCATTGAGAACTACTCTGCCCCAGGCCTGGGGTCCCACCTTGGAGGGGTGAAAAACAGAGCCCTCCCTGGGGAGCTCCCAGCATGCCAGGAGGGGGGTGAGTGTGGAGGCAGGTGGTGCAGGACACTGGGGAGCACAGGGAGAAAGGGGCCTGGACCTGGGTTTCTAAAAGATGAGCAGGCTGTGACAACAGGAAGCGGGGGGTGCATAAAAGAAAAAAAAAAAAATGAAAACCAAAAAATGGATAAGTGAGCTGAATTGACATTGTTATAAATACCATATGCAAATGGGTCTGTTTAGGTATCTTGGAGGCAGAGTGCTTGCCTATCATCCATGAGGCCCTGGGTTCAATGGGTTCAATCCCTAGCGTGCCAAAGAAACAAAAACCAGAAGAAAACTAGAAGAGAAAAAGAATACATACAAGAAAAGGTGCTCAACAACATTAGCCATCACAGAAATGCCAATCAAACTCACAATAAAATACCACTTTCCTAGCAGAATGGCTTCAATCAAAAGGCAGCTAATAAGAAGTGTTGGCAAGGATCTGGGGAAGCTGGATCTCCCATACACTGCCAGTGAGAATGTGAAATGGTGCAGTCATTTTGGAAAACAGTCTGCCAGTTCCACAAAACAAAGTTACTATAGGACCTAGAAATTCCACTCCTAGGTTTCTAGCTGTCTCAGCCCATTTTCTATTGTTACAATAAAGTATCTGAGACTGGGTAATCTATAAAGGGAAGACATTTATTTAGCTCATGATTCTGGAGACCAGAAGTCCATAATTGAGCAGCCTATTCTGGAGAGGGTTTCATGCTGTATCATAATGTGGCAAAAGGCAGAAGGCTAAGTGTGTGTATGAGAGGCAAAACACCCTGGGCAGCTTTGTTTTACCAAACTCTCTCTCAGAGTCCCATGAGAGTGAGAACTGAATCACAGCTCTAAGCAACAACCTAATCCTATGAGAAAGGCATTAGTCCCTCTGAATGATCTGATCACCTTTTAAAAGCCCCACCTCCCAACACCCCTAGAGAGGCAAACGAATTTCATCATGAGTTTCCAAGGGGACACATCATATTCAAATTTTAGCAACAGCTAAGAGAATTGAAATTGCATGTTCACACAGCAGCAGTATTCATAATAGCCAAAATGTGGAAACAAATGTCCATCAACAGACAAATGGGTAAACAGAAGTGGTATAACCATACGATGGAATATTATTCAGTCATAAAAAGGAATGAAGTATGGATGCAACATGGATGGGCCTTGAAAACATGCAAAGTGAAAAAAAAGTCACAAAGAACCACATCATGCATGCTTCTGCTTCTGTGAAATGTTCAGAAGAAAAAATATGTAGAAAGAATTGTAATAGTGGTTTCGTGATTGCCAAGGGCAGCAGGTGGAGGTGACAGCTAAAAGGTACAGGAGTTTCTTTCCTGAGACCATAACAATGCTCTAAATTGATTGCATTAATGAGTACACAGCTCTATGTACATATAAAAGTCATTGATTGAACGCTACACCTTGGATGAACCCCATCATATGCTGCAAGTTTTAACAATAACAAATAAAATAAATGTTAAAGTAAGAAAAAACACGCAATAAATATGTTTAAAATAAAACAATATAAAACAATGACCTTCTAACTGGGCTATATGCAGAAGACTACAGAAGACCATGGGGGCGAATGTCCAAGAGTGTCCTCTTGAAAGCAGTGGTGGAAGTTTGCATTCCGGTGACCCAGGACTAACCTCTTCACCTCTGAGGGCTTTCAGCTTTCCCTGCCATGTGAGGGGGCAGATGGGAGAGTCGTAGAAAGTGCTGCTGCTGTGCTGACCCGTGGTACCTGCTCCATCAGTGTGCATGGGCTACCACAGCCCGCTGAGGGCCTGGAAGCTGCCCACCCTGAAAGTTCCAGATGGATCCCAGAGAAAGAAAAGACAGATCTGGAAGGAGAAAGAAATAACATTATCTGGAAAAAAATTAATTCTACCTTTGTCTTGGTGAGAATAAGGAATTATAGGAAAGCAGAGATTCCAAATGTGGAAAATAAACTTAGTTCTTCGATGACAGAGAGTCTTCTGAGTTCAATTGAAGTTATACATTCATGCAAATGTAATGGGAAGTCCAGGTGACAGGACTGAGTTCTCAGGGATCAGGGATTAGCCCAGGATCACGTTGCCAGGAAGAGGGCGGCGGGGTTAAGGCCAGGCCTTCCTGGCATTATTATTTTATTTGTGGGAAAAAACAAAACAAAACGAGATCTGTGGGGAGAAGTAGGCAGAGTGTAGGAAACAAGAGAAAGGACTAGAGGAGGACCCTGGTTTTGGGTTCTGCCATTTATCAGGGGAACCTGCCACCCACGTGGGCTTGAAGGACTCTGCTCGGTGCTTTGATCGCCTGAGCTGCCCACCCACGTGTGGGCAACTCCATTTGGTTCTACCTCCAAGACGTGTCCTGAAAGTGTCGAATTTTCCACCTCCATAGCTACCTTTGTAGACCAAGCCACCAGCATCTCTCTCCTGGAAAGGTGGAATAGCCTGGCCTGTCCCTGCGCCTGCTGTGGTTCCGTCATCTGCTCTGCTCACAATGGCCAAACATCCTCCTGACTCCTGCCTCAGGTGGTGATGGTGGTGGTGGCGGCGATGGTGGTGATGATGGTTTTGCGGTAATGATGACGGTGGTGATGGTGGTGTTGATGGTGTTGCTGGTGGTGCTGGAGATTGATCATGGGAGTGACGTTGACGGTCACGAAGGTTTGAATGTTTTCCCCTCCCAAACGCATGTCGAAATTCAATTACCGCAGTGATATTCAGAAGTGGAATCTTTAAGGGGTGGTCAGGGCCAGGAAGGTTCTGTTCTCATGAACGGACTGGTGCTATTGAGGGAGAGGAGTGTTTGGTAAAGGATGAGGTCTCTCTTTTTCTTTCTGTGTCTCTTTGTCTCTGTCTCTGTCTCATGGGTCCGTGAACTCCTGAAAGTGCAGACCTGAAGTTCCCAGGCTCATTTCCAGCACTGAGTAGAGAGTCGAGCTCAGGGGCAGGCTCAGGGGACGTTTGGCTAATTGAGTGGTGACCTGGAAGTCCATGTGGGTGAGCGAGAGTGACTGACTGGGCCATGAAGCAGGCGCATCCAATTCCAGTGAGGCGGGGCCAGGCAGGGACCGTAGTCTCCTGCACAATCCCGAGGCACCACGGTGACCATGCAATGGGGCGTGGCTCACGGACCCAGCTGTGGTGTTTAAAGAGTGTTATTAGCCCAATGAAGCCAGCCTGTGAGACACTTGGTCCAGGGGCTGCCAACCTGCTCCCTTTGTCCTGGGGATTGGCCTGGGCAGCCCTGAGACAGGCCTTGCTTTCTGAAATAGGACTTTCTGTGCCAAGAACTAGAAAAACACCTGTTCTTCAGTTTGAGTTGGAGAAGTTAAAAGGGCCTTGGAGAAAATTCATCTGTGAATGAGAAATTCCACCTTCAAGGAGGGACTGAGTGATGCCAGTCCCAGCGACAGCTGGAGGACCCGGGACCTGCGACGCCTGCTGCAAAGCTCAGGGACACAGAAGCCACTCCTGCAGCCCTTCGATAAACCCTGAGAGTGGGGAGGGGCCTAAAAGTCCAAGAATACGGTTTTGCTTGAATAAATTGTAATACAAGTCTTAGAAGCAATAACACCAAGCAGCAAATTAAAAACTCATGTTCTAGAAGAATCTTTGAGTGTGCATCAGCATATGAAACACAATTCCAATTTTATAAAACTAGCCTATGTCCAGTTCAGCCTGATCCTCTGGGATTTAGACATGTCCTTCTGTGGGACATAAACTCATTAGGCGAGTGTTTAACGGCTTGAGTTTGTCTTAGTGAGGAGGAAGACCATGGACAAGACATCTGGGAGGGATGGGGAGGGGATGGAGAGGCCAGCAAGGTACCTGGGGTTCCCTGGCCAGCCCTGCACACACTTGCACTGCACCAAGCAGCTCATGACCCCCCCCAGGGGCTGCACTCCAGGACCATGGGGCCCCCCTCAGGTAGCACGGCTGCAGGACGGGTAGAGGAGGAACTCCCCACTTCCTTGCAGGGCATGCTGGCCTGGGTCTGGTGGAGGCTCTGGGGCCACAGGATGCCTTTGGCTTCTTCAGGAGCATCAGGAGATCCCCTCTTGGCTCAGTGGGCCCCATCCTGGACCCATGTGGACCTGGTTCCCGCAGAGTGTAGAGCGTGAGCCTCTCTAGAGACCCCTGCTCTGGCGCCCTCTGGGACAACTCAGGGAAGTTTCAATGGGGACATTTGGCAAATGAGATCACAGGACAGCCGTGTTTCCATTCATGTGACCTCATTTGAACACGCAGCTGGCGTGGAAAATTGGGGAATATTATTTGCACTTGTAAATATATAAAAATGTGGTCCTCTTAGGTGGTCAAAGAGCAGGAGATCTACATTTTCTTCTGGGTAGGTTTCGTGTTTTAATTTCATCTAAAATGAATAGATGCTACTTTTATAACAAGAAAACTCAAAGTACATGATTCTGAAAATATTCGCTTAATGGTATTAGACATTTTTGGAAGTGGCCCAGAGAAATGACTTCCAAAATGTGGCTGAGAGTCCTGGAAGGTGTTCAGATCCATTCAAGGGGGCCAGGCCATGCTGCCGGGGTGAAGACCCGTAGACGTTATGCGCTGGAGAATTCACAACGGTGACATGGTTTGGCAGCTCCCAGGCTGGCTGTCATCCTAGGCCCTCTTTCAACAGCACTGTGGTGGTTATTCCCCATCCTTGGTGAACAGAGAAAGTGATTCTCAGAGGCCTGGGGGACCAGGTGGGGGACAGGTGCTTTATGATTCGGGGAACCCCCTCGTCAGGGTAGGGGGTTCAACTCTGGGTTTTTTGTCCACTATTCTCCCAGGGATTTTCTGAGACAGGTGTTGGTCTCCAGACTCTGGTTTCCAGAGTGTGAGATTCTCACCTGCCTCAAGAGGCCTGTGAGCCTCACGAGTTTGGATCCGGAGTTCCGCATGCAGGTGTGTTATTCTGAAAGGATAGGCCTCCACTCCAGCTCCACCATGGCCTCCAAAATTTAAGAACTGCAGCTGCATGTGGTTTAAGAAGGACATGCTTCAGACAGAGGCTTGAGAGATGGATCTAACCTGATCCAGTCAGAAACACGTGGATTAGATTGGGCAGGAACCAAATGTGAAGAGTTTGGTGGCATTTGCTTGGGGTTTTCTCAAGCCCAAACCACTTGGGGGAAAAAAAAAAGAGAGAGAGAGAAAATGTTGGTATTTTTGATGAACTCCAGAGAGGGCCTGTTTGGGGTTTCAGACTGGGTGGGCTTGTGTGGTGCACGCATGTGTAGTGGGGCATGGTTTTGACTTGGGGCAGTAGTCCATGTGGGGTTGGATGTTGCTGGATTGGTGGCTTCGGGGCTGCACAGTGGCCGTGGTGAAAGGAACACTCCACACGTCCCCCACCATGGTTTATTCCAGGTTGTGGAATTTTTCCCACTGAAACCTTCAGAGGCCAAGAGACACTAGGAGGAGGCAGACCACAGCTCTTCACCCTGGGGGCAGCCATACAGTGGGCCTGGCTGTGGGAGGGAGACACTGGTGGCCCTCTGG
>JAJEJO010000313.1:616047-627026 GCA_020662805.1 Glaucomys volans | reverse complement strand
AAAAAAAAAAAAAAAAAAAAAAAAAAAAAAAAAAAAAAAAAGGCACTACCAGTGTCCCCACAGACCACAGAAACACAGTGGCAGCAGAGGCCCATCCTGTGCCAGCGTTCACCCTTGGATGGAGCCTCACAGAGTTTGACTACTCTTCATAGAAGATCTATGGGAGTCAATTTAGCTGCTGGTTGCAGGTGTTTTCCTCAACAGTATAAATGAATCTTCAGTTAATAAATAGTCCACTAAATCTCTAGGTGCATTCTATTTCTTTTCTTTTCTTTTTTTTTTTTTTGGTACTGGGGATTGAACCCAGGGGCACTCCACCACTGAGCCACATCCCCAGCCCTATTTTGTATTTTATTTAGAGACAGGGTCTCACTGAGTTGCTTAGGGCCTCGCTAAATTGCTGAGGCTGGCTTTGAACTCATGATCCTCCTGCTTCAGCCTCCCAAGTGCTGGGGTTACAGGCGTGCGCCACCACGCCCAGATGCATTCTATTTCTTAAACAATTCAGTCAGGGCAGACAGAATATTTGAGCTTGGATTCTGTCTCCAGCAGACACGGGGGTTTAAGTGAGCTGTTTTACACATCCCAGAGGGGCCATTTACTGGAACCTTAGGATGTACTACATGTATCATGGCTCATTAAGTCAAGTCAAGGATTTGAAGGCATTTCTTGTTCTGCACACAGAAAGACAGTCAAGAAGTTGTTTGGAAAAGCAGCCTAAGTTTACATGGAGTTTCATAACTTTGTCCTCCTTCCCCTTTCTCCCTGTCAGGCATGTAGCCGTTACAGTTTGCAAAAGATAAATCCATGCCAAGAATTCAACTGTCCAAGAACCAAAATTTCTGTGATCTTTGTGTGTACCTTGGAAGAGGGAGGCTAGTTTTCCTTGGCAAACTTGAATAGTCAATTCATACAAAACCTCATTTTCATGAACCTGTGTCTTTTGAGGTTGCAATGAGTTTATCTGAATTTGGGGTAGGTGTAGCTGGAGAATTCATGTTTAAAGTTTTTGCTTAATAGTGAACTATTGGAACTTAAAGTTGGCCAAAAAATTTCTAGAGCAGATATAGAAGATGGAACTGAATAAAAGCAGAGTGGGGCAGAAGAGAAATTGTTCAGGGAAGCAGAATCCATCGCACAGTAAGCAAAATGAGTATGCTGATCAAGTGCAAGGTTGAGTAGAGAATGACAAAAATTGGGGAGCCCCCAAATTGAGAATGAAATTATGCTTATGCTGTGCATGCGAGAATAACAGCTGTAACGTATGGAGCACCCTCATGTTGGGACTGTGCTTTACATGTGGGCCCACCTCAACATGTTACATATCTCCATTTTACAGATAAGAACACTGAGGCTAGTGTCAATAAGTAGGAGCTGGGGATGGTGGTGCACACCTGTAATCCCAGCTGCACGGGAAGGAGACTGAGGCAGGAGGATCACAAGTTCCAGGCCCATCTGGGCAACTTAGTGAGACCCTATCTCAAAATAAAAGATAAAAAGAGCTGGGGCAGCCGGGCGTGGTGGTGCACGCCTGTAATCCAAGCCACTTGGGAGGCTGAGTCAGGAGGATCGCAAGTTCAAAGCCAGCCTCAGCAACTTAGTGAGGCCCTGAGCAACTCAGTGAGACCCTGTCTCTAAATAAAAATACAAAATTCTCAGGTCTGTTATGTGGGGGCCACTGACCCACATTGTGCTCTTTGCCATTTGCATCTCAGAACATTGATTCTTCCCTTATCTGTGGTTCATATGCTTGAAGTCCTTTTTCTTCCTTAAATGGGGATGTTGCACTGCACCAATTAGCATTTAGATAAAGTGAGAGTAAACAGGCCCCTTGGCCTGGCCCACCCCTCCCAGCCCATAACAGCAGGTCCCCTAACTCCCACTTCCCATCATAGCGGCCTCATTGCACACCTAAGTTCATGCTGTGTCCCAGAAAGAGAAACACACCCAGTCACTGAGTTCTAAGCAGGTGAGGTGCACGGAAACTTTGATTAGAAGAAGTAAGACAATAAAGCCAGGTGTGGTGACAAGTGCACCTGTAATCCCCTCTACTCAATTTGGGAGGGTAAGGCAGGAGGATCACAAGTTCAAGGCTGGCTTAGGCAGTTTAGTCCCTGTCTCAAAAATAAAAAATAGAAAGGTTTGGGGATGTCACTTAGTGGTAGAGTCCCTCTGGGTTTAATCCCCGGTACAAAAAAAAAAAAGAAAGCTAAATATAAACACAGACACACATGCAGGATTTTATTTATTGTCTCAATGGTACTGACCTATGCTCTCAAAAATTTCCAGACTAAAAAAATATTATTTTTGAAGAAAGGAAATAAATATCCACTTGGTATTTGTTGATACTGTTCTATTGTTCATTTTTTTCCCTATAATACAATGTGTGTTTGGTTCACTCATTTTGAAAGCCTTTGCTACATATTTGTAATACTTCTAATACATTTTTTTAAAAACAGGGCTAGGGATTGAACCCAGGGCCTTGTGCATGCTATGCAAGTGCTCAATCAGGGAGCTACACCCGCAGCCCCTAAACCTTTCCTTAGTAAAAAAAAATAATAGAACATGAGCATAGCTTTGGGTCAGGTTTTTTTTTTTTTTTTTTTTTTCATTTTGTTTCTGGATACTTTCTTTCGTTGCTCAAAGGCTCAGAAGTGTGTACACATAGGAGGAGGCCTGGGGACATTTACAAATTACTTTTTTGTTTTTAGCATTTTTTTAGGTGTGGATGAACCTATTTATTTTTTCATTCATTCATTCATATGGGTTGCTGAGAATTGAACCCAGTGCCTCACACATGCTAGGCAAGCGCTCTACCACTGAGTCACAACCCCAGTCCTAAACTACTCTTTAATGAGTCTCATTTTCAGATGAAATGTGGGGTGAGCCAGCAGCTCTTCATGTTTTTGCAGTAAATCCTTCAAAGAATGAAAATTGAGGACAATTCATTTCTCCTCCAGGGAATTTTTCCTTCTTATTTTCTTTTTGTAAAGTCATTATTATATTAAGATATGGGTAGAAGACGTTAAAAGGCATAAGAGGTATCATGTGAAGCAGGAAATCAGACAATCAATCCAAATAAACTGTAGAAGTTCAGATCCGGGGGTGACACATTCTTTTCAGAGCTGTCCTCAAAAGCAGGAATGGAAAATAAAACAAAACAAAAAACAAACAGAAAACCCCCACTCAGTTGCAGAAGGAAGCGGGGGTCTTGGCTTGATGGCTGTTAACATCTTTATGATAAGCCAGCCGTTCAAGTGCCTTTTCCAGAGTAGGCCAAGGAAGATAAGTCCAATTTGGTTTTTAAGGCTTCAGTCAGCTCTGTGGCCAGCAGCTCGTGGAGGGACACCCCATCGTGGGAGTACACCCAGTTTTTCCCAGTCCAATCGTAGCGCTTGGGTCCACTGGAAGACAAAGCATACACACAGTAAGTTCACAGGACACTAGGAGAAGCACTGAGTTATGTTTTGGAGCTGAAATGCCCCCTAAAGGCCTGCATTAAAGGCTTGGTGGCCAGCCCTCGGTGCCATCGGGTGGTGATGGAACCCGTAGGAGAGGGTCTAGAGGAAGAGGCTAGGTCCCTGGGGGTGCCCTTCAAGGGGATGTTGGAATCCTGGTCTTCTCTCTTTCTTTGCTTCTAGCCACCATGGGGTGGGTGGCCTCTTCCACCACGTGCTCTGCCATGGTGCTTGCCTCATGTGACAGGGCCAAGCAACTGAGGACTGAAACCTCTGAAATTGTGAGCCCAAATAAACCCTCCCTTCTTTTAAGATGATTGCCTGTCGGGCGTGGTGGCGCACGCCTGTAATCCCAGCGACTCGGGAGGCTGAGTCAGGAGGATCGCGAGTTCAAAGCCAGCCTCAGCAACTTAGCGAGGCCCTAAGCAACTCAGTGAGACCCTGTCTCTAAATAAAATACAAAATAGGGCTGGGGATGTGACTCAGTGGCCGAGTGTCCCTGAGTTCAATCCCTGGTTCCAAAAAAAAAAGAAGTTGATTGCCTTAGGTATTTTGCCAGTGATAAAATCTGACCAGCACCACAAAGACTGCACCAAGAAACTGACCAGAGTATAAAAGTGAGGCACACATTTGATTTCTTCCTCCTCCTCCTTCTCGTTCTTCTTCTTCTTCTTCTTCTTTTTTTGCAGTAGTATGGATGGTACCCAGGGCCTCTGGCATGCTGAACAGGTACTCTTCCACTGAGCTAGATCCCTAGCCTCATATATTTGATTTTTTTAAAATTTATTTTATTTTATTTTTTTTATTCACACAGTTCATATAATCTTACATATACATAGGGTAGTACTGTCTGTCTCAGTCTTCTATTTTTCCTGCCCCCATCCCCTCGCATATTTGATTTCTTGACTCAGTGTCGTACTATTTAAGAAAAATTATAAGTGGGGTGCAGTGGTGTGTGCCGAGAATCCCAGTGACGCAGGAGGATTTCAAGTTTGAGGTCAGCATTAACAATTGAGCAAGAGCCTGTTTTCAAAATAAAAAAATGAAAGAACTGGGGATGTAGCTCAGTGGTGGAGCACTGCTGGGCTCAATCCTCAGTACCAAAATAAATAAATAAAATAAAATAGAAAAGAATAGTCATACAACTTATCTTCTGGAACTTTTCACAGAAAGGTTCTCAAGACCTGAAAACCTTTGGCTCTTTTCTGTCAGTCTCCAAGCATCATGTAGTAGTTGCCTACTTCACTGTGATACTTGCTATCTTAGAGCAGGGCTTGTAAAACCATGGCCATTTTTGTGTCAGTGACGTGATTTGTGCCTTGCCTGCACTATTACTGATCATTATTATTATAGCTATTTTTTGTGGTACTGGGATTGAACCCAGGGGTGCTCTACCACTGAGCCACATCCTCAGCCTGTTTGATTTTTTGTTTGAGACAGGGCCTCGCCAAGTTGTCCAGGCTGGCCATGAACTTGCAATCCTCCCACCTTAGCCTCCGGAGGAGCTGGGATTACAGGCGTGTGTTACTGTATCCAGCTCATTGTCATTAATTACTGAGGTGAAATTCACATAACATAAACTTTAAAACGAACAATTAGTACATTCATGATGTGCAATCACTACCTCCGTCTAGTTTCAAAACATCTGCAACATCCCACAAGGAGACACAGGACTCATTAAATAGTTATTTTTCCATTCTTTCTTCTTCCAGCCCCTGACATCCACCTATACAATTATTTAACTTTTCTTTCCTTTTTTTCTTTTTCTTTTTGTATTGGGGACTGAACCCAGGGTTGTTTAACCACTGGGCCACATTCCCAGCTCTTTTTAATTTTTTTTTTAAAATTTTGAGACATGGTCTCACTAAGTTGCTTAGGGCCTTGCTAAATTGCTGAGGTTGGCTTTGAACTTGTGATCCTCTGCCTCAGCCTCCCAAACCCTGGGATTATAGGCATGTGCCACCACAGCTAGCATTTTTTTTTTTTTTTGATACTGAATTAAATCCAAGGGCACTCTACCACTGAGCTACACCCTTGACTCTTGTTCTTTTCTTATTTTGAGACAAAGTCTCTCCCTAAGTGGCCCAGGGTGGCTTTGAACTTTGCCATTCTCCTCTATCAGTCTCCTAAATCTCTGAGATCATAGATGCACACTACTACACCTGGCTAAAAAGACATTTTTCTTAATTAAATTTTATATCCTTCCAACTGAGAGGGTGACTGGCTAGTTCATCCAAATTGGGCTCATTTAATAAACAAAAATGGCATGTGAACTTCACTTTGAGAAAGTTGTATTCTATGGTTTGGATGAGTATTCTTCCAAAAGTCCATATGTGGAAGTGTGGTCCCCAGGCTGGTGGTGTTGGGAGGTGCTGTGGACCTTTAAGTGGAAGAGCCTAGCTGGACATGGTGGGTCACACCTGCAATCCCACTAACTTGGGAGGCTGAGGCCAGAGGATTGCATGTTCAAGGGCAGCCTCAACAATTTAGTGAGACCCTAAGCAGCTTAGTGAGACCATGTCTCAAAATAAAAAAATAAAAAAATAAAAAGGTCTGGGGACATAGCTCAGTGACAAGTGTCCCTGGGTTCAATTTCCAGTGCCAAAAAGGAAAAAGAAAAATGAGGAAGAGCCTAGTGAGGGGTCCTTAGGCCATGCCTACTGAAGGGACTGTGGGACTCCCACCCAATCACTTGGCTTCCTGGCTTGAGATGCGACTGCTTCTATATGTGCTCCCGCCGAGATGTATCACCCTTATGGAGGCCAAACCAAGGCTCCTCCCAATCTTGGCCCTTGTTTTCTTTTTCTTTTTTGGCAGTGCTGGTGATTGAACCATGGCCTCCAGCATGCTAGACAAGTGCTCTACCACTGAGTCACATCCCAGTCCCCATGGGCTCTGAATCTCCAAAACTGTGAGCTAAATAACACTCTTCTCTACAAGTTAGTCACCTTAGGTATTCCTTTGTGTTCATGTAAAGGTGATTAATCCACTATACTCCACAAAATGGAGCTGTTTTTTTACCATGACTTGTTACACCAGATATACATGATATGTGTCCCAAATTCCACCTCCTCATGGCTGAGTGGATGGGGTGACACAGCAGCAGAATATCAGAAGGAAGTAAGTGTAGACTACTCTGGGAGCCCACAGTAGGGGCGCCTGAGCCACCTGGATCACTCAGGGGAGCCTTTCCAAAGACAGGTGTGCAGGAGTTGGCTAGGGAAGGAAGCCAATGTGAAGCATCCCTTAGGGCTGTAACATTTTCAAGAATTCCTGTATGAGGCTGGGCACAGTGCCACACACCAGTAATCTCAGTAGTTCAGGAGGCTGAGGCAGGAGGATGGCAAGTTCAAAGCCAGCCTCAGCAACTTAGTGAGGCCCTAAGCAACTTAGTGAGACTCTGTCTCAAAATTGAAAATAAAAAGGGTTGGGGGCTGGGGTTGTGGCTCAGTGGCAGAGAGCTTGCCTAGCACATATGAGGCACTGGGTTTGATTCTCAGCACCACATATAAAAATAAAATTTTAAAGAAAGGTCTATTGCCAACTTAAAAAAAAAAAGGGTTGGGGGATGTGGCTCAGTTGGTAAGCACTCCTGGGTTCAATCCCTAATACCAAAAAAAAGAGTTTCTGTATTATAAATAGTGGGGTTTAAACATGTGCCCAGGAATACAGATAGAGGGGAAGCTGGGAAAGAAGCTCAGAGGTAGTGGAGAGTGTGCTTATTAGCATGCATGAGATATATAAGGCCCTGGGTGCAATCCCCAGCACCACAAAAAAGCGGGGGGGGCTCTTGTTTATTCTGCACATACTGCTGAATACAAACCACCTGGGCCATTTAAAAAGAATGGAGTAAAACAGAGAACCTTCAACAGTCTGGTTTTCTGACTTCACTACCAGGTAGCCAGGTAGAAGGTAATATCCATGCCCCTCCACATCGCCCAGGAGCTCTGAGCTAGCTCAGGTGCTGACACCCAGATGTCCCCCAGACCTCTCCTTTATTCCACCCTACAACATCCTCAGGGTGGGCAAGGTGGCTAGGAGAGGCTGCTAATTCCACAGGACCTGAAAAGTTGTCAACTGGAAAAACAGATCAGAAACAGCTGTATAAAAGATAATCCAGACTAAATAGAAGAGCTAAAAGGGAAAAAAATAAGGAAAAAAAAAGTTTCTGTTTTTGGAACTCAGTAGCTGTGACAGTAATGACTGCTCAGCACCCCCCCCCCCCCCCATATGAATTACAGATTTTTAGTAAAGTACCCTTGGGTGGGGCTGTTGATACGGCTCAGTGGTAGAGCATTTGCCTGGCTGGCAGGTGTGAGGGGCCCTGGTTTGATCCCCAGTGCTGCAAAAAAAAAGTATGCCTAGGATTTCTAGGAAAGTATTATTATCCAGTAGTATGTTTCCCTCCCTCCCTCTCTCTCTCTCTCTCCCTCCCTCCCTCCCTCCCTTCCTTCCTTTCTTCCTTCCTTTCTGTGCTGGGGACTGAACCCAAGGCCTTGTACAGACTAGGGAAGATACCTACCATTGAGCTATACCTCAGCGCTTGCTTATAATTTTTTTTTTTTTGGTACTGGGGAGGGAATTGAACCCTGGTATGTTTTACCACTGAGCTAATCCCCAGTCCTTTTTGTTTCTTATTTTGAGATAGGGCCTTGTTAAGTTGCTGAAGCTGGCCTGGAACTTGTGATTCTCCTGCCTCAGCCTCCTGAGTCACTGGGATTACAGGTGTGTACTACTGTGTGCCTGGCTATAATTTTTTCTTAATTGTGAATAGCATTGGGCTTTCCAAGAATTTCACACTGGTTAATTTGGATCTTTCCAGCCGGGCGTGGTTGCGCACACCTGTAATCCAAGCGACTTGGGAGGCTGAGTGAGGAGGATCGCGAGTTCAAAGCCAGCCTCAGCAACTTAGCGAGGCCCTAAGCAACTCAGTGAGACCCTGTCTCTAAATAAAATACAAAATAGAGCTGGGGATGTGACTCAGTAGCCGAGTGTCCCTGAGTTCAATCCCTGGTTCCAAAAAAAAAAAAATTTGGATCTTTCCCACTTCACGCTCCATCTGTTCTCTTCGGAAGTGCTAATAAAGGACAGGAACGTCAGTTTGAGGGCTGAGTGGGCATCTCTCTCTTCCTTTCTTACAACCACTTCAGCAGAAGCCAGACTGTGGAGGCTCTGCCCGTTCTCAGGCTTTGAGGCTGTCTACAACACAGTCTTTTATTCCTCTACACTGAAAGCACATCAACGAAGGGATTCAATGCCCTAGGGTAGTGACTTAAAACACTGTCCCATCTCCCCAGCTGACCCTTAGGAAAGATGCTCAAAACAGTCTAATGATCAAACTTTAAATTGCTTTGAAGACAGAGTAAAACTTGCTCAGATGCTGCAAGATCAAAAATAGTTTTTTTTTTTTTTTTTTTCACGGTGCTGGGGATGGAACCCAGGGCCTCCAGCATGCTAGGCGAGTGCTCTATTACTGAGTCAGACCCCCAAACAATTTAATGACGAAAAACCATCTAGGTCAGGTTCTGAAAAGTTCACATTTTTTTGCTTCAGATCTTGTCAACATCCTGATGCCTGCTGATGGTAGTCAAATGACCAGCAGGGAGAAGCTAGGTCACTAGAGTGAACTTTGCTGCTGAAGATGGGACAGGCCGTAAACACCAGGAATGGGTCACCTGTAGATACACCTGAGAGGACCCTTTTAAAATCGTCCACATCAGTGCATTTCAAGCAAGTTAAACCAGTACAGATTTTGACTTCTGAACATACCTGGAGGGAGATGATAACCAGATTTGCTTGTTTGGGGTCTGCTTGTTGATCACATAGGTTCCTAGATCTCCACCCAGTTTAACTGTTAGGACACCACTCTAGGGGTGGTGGAAGAAAGAATGAATAAAACAAGACAAAGTTAGCACTTTGCAATAATTTCATTATATGCTGTTATATTTCAGTGCTTTCCTCATACACAAGTACACCACACACACCATAAAGAAATGTCTTCGTGGGGCTGGGGGTGGAGCTCAGTGGTACAGCACATCCTTCGCAAGCACACGGCCTTGGGTTCAATCCTCGGCACACACACGAAAGTCTTTTTGTTTTTTTGTACCAGGAATTGAACCCAGGGGCGCTTAACCATGGAGCCACATCCCCAGCCCTTTTTTATGTTTTATTTTAAGACAGGGTCTTGCTAAGTTGCTTAGGGCCTTGTTAAGTTACTGAAGCTAGCTTTGAACTCACAATCCTCCTGCCTCAGCCTCCAGAGCCTCTGGGATATAGTTTGAGTCACTCCTGGCTCACAAAAGTCTTCAGTATTAGGAATAGAATGCACAGAAAGAACACTGCTCTCAGGATCAGAACAGGATTAATCATAATGTTTATACCTCACAGTGCTTTTCCCCAGGAAGTCAGCAAGGCAGGAATGGTTGACGGGTCTGGTCTAAAGGCATGTGGGATTCTTGGCTTGTTGTCCCTCCTGCCCCCCACCTCCCCGCAAACAGAACATACTATAGGATGTAAATAATGCAGGCACCAACTCTTTTAGAATACTGTGCCAGCCTGAGTATTAGACATGACAAGTTCATTATGAAAAAAAGAAAGAAGGAAAGAAGGAAGCAGTCGATGCCCCCACCTTGCTGGTCTCAGAAGGGCAGTGGCATTAGCTAGGTTGGTAGAAGGCAGCAACTCCAGCTTAGGCCTGTTATTTCCAGACCCTTCCCACGCATGCAACAAGCATCTCAGACACTCCACTCCACTCCACTGCAGCTCTATTTTCCTCTAAAGGGCCTTCAATTCTCAAAAGACTGGTTGGACCATCTTTGCCCAATAAATGCTCATTTAAATTTGAAAACACTCTTTTGACAAAGGAGCCCTTTACTCCCAAGGTTTTTGCACTCTTCAGAGTGGCAACATGTGAAAGGAAGGGTGACAGGGCTAAGTTCCTGCTGTGGGAACTGGTAAGCAGGGGGCCTCCAGTTCCCCACCCTGTTTATGACACCCCCTAACACAAGGCGGGGCAGCCTTTCTCTGCGCATGCCAGGGCCCTCAGAACCAAACAGAGGTCCCTGAGTGATTCTCCCAGGGCACTTCCACCAACAGAAGGAGCCACTGAAATGCAGCAGTAACAGAACTGATAGGGATGGGACGGGATGGTGCCTCCATGGGTTGTTTGTGTGTACCTGTGGTGCTGGGGATGAAACCCAGGGCCTTCCGCATGTTAGGCAAGTGCTCTGCCACTGAGTGATGTCCCCAGCCCCACCACATTACCCGTTTTTAAGTAGTGCCAGGTACACCCACAATATTGTGAGCTATGCCACCAGGCCATGGTTTTTGTTTGTTTGTTTGTTTTTATTGTGATGCTGGATCAAACCCAGGGTCTGATATATGCTAGGCAAGTACTCTATCACTGAGCTGCATCCCCAGTGCCCCCGCCCCCTTGTTGCTTTTATAATTATTTTGATTAAAAAAGAACCATGTAGCTGGACATGGTGGCACATGCTTGTAATCCTAGTGATTTGGGAGGCT
>JAJEJO010000313.1:460873-603766 GCA_020662805.1 Glaucomys volans | reverse complement strand
TAACCAATTTGACATTCCTTGGGCTACTGTTAAATCTTTCAGGACCTGTGCTCTCTTCTGAAGGCTGTGATCATAGTACACTTGCTGCAGACCGGTCATGAGGATTAAGCAAGAGAACAGAAACCTCTCAAATACTGGGCCTGAGGGTGTTCAGTGTTTTGAAAGGTGTCAACAAAAAGGTGGAGACCTAGGAGGTCAGAGAGGCAAACTCCATCTGGAGGGCAGCAGATGGGATGTAAAGGCTTTCTGCTGAAGCCACCCAATAGTCTCCCCTCCTACTTCTAGGTCATCCAGAAGCCCAAATTGTGGGATAGGTTTGCTAGCTGAGTCTCAGGGTCTAATGGATCTGTGTTCTCATGGAGTGCATCTAGGAAATACTAGTGAATTTCTAGGCCTCTGGTCTTAGGCTCAGGCACCACATGACCCAATTATCACCCACTCTGAGTGGAGCCAGCAGGGAGCCCAACGGAGAGGCCAGCCTTCATCCTGAAGGTTTCCTAGTCACTCTGAGCCCTATCTAACCACAACACTTGAAGAGGGAATCAGTCAGTACTCCGCCCTTGCTGGGGAAAATAAATGGGTATAAACACTTTGGGGATCAAATGTGTGGGTTCTTGCCCAGCCCTTTGTCCAGTAATTCCATCCTGAGAAATTCACTGGAAGGGAACCACTGTCCATGCACAGGACACAGAGCAGCACAATGACCAAATTGTGCAATCTGCTGAATGCCACCAAAAGGAGCCCAAATGAGCTGTGATCTATTCGCCCAATAGGATACCCTCCAGCAGGGAAAACAAACAAAGGACAGCTCTGAGCATCATTTTTTTTTTCAGTTGCAAATAGATCTTTATTTTATTTACTTATATGTGGTGCTGAGAATCGGAATCTAGTGCCTCACATATGCTAGGCAAGTGCTTTATCAATAAGCCACAACCCCGGTCCTGAGCATCAGTTTTGATGATGCTCAGAACCAGTGTTAAAGAGCGAGTCACAGCACAATGTCTTTATGTCAACGATAGGCATTTAAGGAGAAACACATCAGAAGCAAACTCCCAGGAAACAGGGGAGGCATAATTAATAGAACCCAGGATAGCAAGTTTCTCCAGGGAAGGGCAGGGCAGTGCCCTCTGAGGGCCAGCACAGGCCTTCTGAGGAACAAGCAAATTCTCTCAACCTGACATAGGTGACATGGGTGTTTACTATCTTAGTCCTTCGTGCCTCTATAACAAAACACCATAAACTGTGTGGCTTATAAATCCAAGATCAAGGCACTGCTAGAGCTGGTGTCTAGTTAGAGCCTGTTTCCTGGTTCATGGATGGCAATCTTTTTTTTTTTTTTTTTTTTTTTTGGTACTGGGAATTGAACCCAGGGGTACTCCATCACAGAGCCACATCCCCAGCCCTATTTTGTATTTTATTTAGAGACAGGGTCTCACTGAGTTGCTTAGGGCCTCGCTAAGTTGCTGAGGCTGGTTTTGAACTCGCGATCCTCCTGTCTTAGCCTCCCAAGTGCTGGGATTACAGGCGTGTGCCACCATGCCTGGCTTTAAAAGCCATTCTTGTGGATTCTGAGTTCTCATGTGCAACCTGACCATCAGACACTACACATACCCAGTGTGGTGGCAAATTTGAGCAGTGTGACTGAGAAGCTAGAGTTTATGCTTCATTTAAATCAATTTAAAAAGATTATAAAAAGTTATTTAAGATTTTTCAAGTATGTCTGAAATGTGCTGACTATGTGAACCATCATTTTCAAGTGTGGATTTTATTTCCCCTTTTTTTGTGGTGCTGGGGACAGAACTCAGGGCCTCATGCATGCTGCACAAGCACTCTGCCACTGAACTATACTCCCAGCTCTCAAACGTGAATTTTATAAACTCTGTAAATGTAGCTCAAGTATTTCCATGGAAATTTAACATCCTAATTGGGTTATGCTGGAAATGTATGAATGCAGAAAAAGATAGGATATCTCATTAATCATTCTAAAAATAATGATCACATGTTGAAATGATAATATTGGGATGTATTAGGTTAAAGAAATATATTACTAAAATTAATTTCATCTGTTTCTCTTTATGTCTTCAATTTAGCTATCAGAAAACTCAAAATTCCATATGTGGCGACCGCTGTATTTTTTTATTGGACAGCTGCTCTAGAAGTAGAAATAGGGGATAAAGAAAGGAGGAAGATGGGGAAAGGCCTCCAAGTGAATTAAGGTCCTGATGAAGTTGAGTCCAAGGGCCCTCAGGGACTAACCTGAGGACTCTCAAGGCTTTAAAAAGGATGGAGATTTCAGTTACTACTCCATCCACCCAATTGCACAAGTACAAAGACGTGCAAAGGAACTGTGGAGTGAACAGGTTAAATAACTGTAGTTTATGATGGAAAAAAGAGGCCCAGTGGGTGACCAATGCTGCCAATCATCCAATCATCTCTAAATGATCCCTAAGCCCAGTATATACTTCCTGGGTGCCAGCACCATGCTGAGTGTGCTTCCCAGTCAACAGCCCTATAGAGCCATTCGGTATCACCCCTTGTCATTCTCCTAAGTTAAAAACTGCTACAACCTATGTTGCCCAAGGGTGCACAAGCAGGTGAGTGCAACAAAGGGGTGGTAATAAACTGTCTTGGGAAGAGGAGATTTGGGGATCCTTATGGCCACACTTGCCTATTTTTCCAGAGAAGCTGGGAAATCTTTCCTAGGTCCCAGTTTTTGCATGTTGGCAACCAATCCTAAAGTTTTTTCAAACACTGTGTGGGCTAAATAACTAGTGTCAGTGGGCAGTTTATGCTCAAATTCAAGCCTGGACCACCACTTACAAGTGGGGTTGGACCTTCTTCATCTCCTGCAATACAGAGTGTACCAGTCACTCATAACTGATCCAAGTCGGCCAATGGGCCTTTGCCCATGTGGCTCCCTATTCTAGAATGCCCTCCACCACTACCTTGGCATCCCGGTAACCAGGTCGTTCCCTGACCAGCATAGTCTTCCTTGGCTCCACAGCCTTTCTTTGGGCTTACTTTCAAATCGTGGAGCACGTAAGTCACATCCTTTTTGCATCCAGAAGCACCAAAGTCTTTACATATGTTAATCCAATATAGTCCTCACGCCAGGCCGGCAAAATGGATATCATCCTTTATCTCCTCTGTGCAGAACCTGAAGTTCATCAGAGCCTCAGAGAGGTTCGGGGAATCAGAGTCAGAGAGCCAGACAGATCGGTCGTTTTCCAGCTTACTCGGCAGCACTGAGAGTTTCACCTCGCTTTGAAGGAAGCGTTTCATTCATAAAACCCAGGCTTGAAAAGATCATGAGTATATTTCTAAATATATTCCACACCCATAATACACTTATGTGCATTATGTGGTACTGCATATTATATATTAACGTTAAACTTCAGTGCTCACGAAGGCAGCGACAAGCTTCGAGACAGCCCTCGGAACGATCCCCGTCCACCTGCCCTGCCTTTGCCGGGGCCGTTGGCCCGCAATCCTGTTGCAGGGCAAAGGATCGACTTTTCCAGAGGCCAAAGCATACATGACCCGACCCGGACCGGGACAGACGCTCTCAAGGCCTCCTGCCGCCGGTCGCCGCCCGCCGCCCAGTGCGTCCCACAGTTGGCGCGCATGCCCGAGCGCGCCCCCGAGCGTCCTGCGTGCGCGGCGCCTCCCCCCGCGGGCGTGCGGCCCGGGCAGCTGCCGGGCACCGATACTCACGGCTCGGCTGGGCGCACAGGCCGCGGTGGTTCCTACGCACAGCCCACGGCGGCCGCAAAACGGGGTGAGCTCCATCGGGTGCTGGGCCTCGATGCGGGCCTGGGCCGGGCGGGAGGACGCCGACCGGGGCAGGAGGCCGGCGGCCGCGCGGCGCCCGAACGTCCACATGCTGCTCCGGTCTGCGACCCGCTCCACCCTCCCGCGCGGGAACGCGGCAGCGACACCTGGTGGCCGTGGGCTGCAGGCTCCCTGATTCGGCTCCCGCGTTCAGGTCCGCTCTTTTGTTGGAAAGCTGACAGAGGGAGACCTCAGGAAGAACTTCCCAGAATTGCACTATCATGCATTTAACAAAAACGGAGGTCCTGCTTTGTGCAAAGCGCGGAACTTACCCCTTGGGCAGCATCAGGAATGTTACCAAGGACCCTGACCTCAGGAAGACTTCAGCCTGAGAACCCGCCACTGTAGAAATTCTGTACAGGAGGCCTTTGAGAGCTGCAGTCTTTTGGGGGTCAGGGTGGGGGGACTGGATGTGGTGCAGGCTTTGAAACTGCTGGTCTGCTCGTATAGGTCACATCAGTTAGGAGTGTGCGACCCAGGACTTTCTGGAGGAGTTCTTTCTCCACACCGAGGACTCTGTGATTTCTGTTAAATGACATTTATGACAGGCCACTGTCTTGGGATAAACTCCTACCCTAAGCCTCAGCAGACCAGGCCTAACCAGAATGGAGTTACCTTGTACTAAGATCCACGTAATTAAACTTTAAAACAGGCCAGTTTTTGCTGCGTATGGTGATGGACCCTGGTAATCCCAGTGATTTGTGAGGCTGAGCAGGAGAATCAAAAGTTCAAGGCCAGCCTGGGGAATTCTGTGAGACTCTTTCAAAAAAGGGATAGGAATATAGCTCAGTGGCAGAATGCTCCTG
Organism: Glaucomys volans; assembly: GCA_020662805.1. NCBI lineage: Eukaryota > Metazoa > Chordata > Mammalia > Rodentia > Sciuridae > Glaucomys > Glaucomys volans. The sequence continues at coordinate 599,129 of JAJEJO010000313.1, read as the reverse complement.
TGCTCATTCCTGCGTCAAAACAAACAGACAAACAAAACAAACTGCCAACGCAGTTTTCCAGAAAATAGGAAATAACCTGAGCTGGCATAAGGAAGTCCCTCTGCTATAAACTGTACATTTGTGTGTGTGTGTGTGTGTGTGTGTGTGTGTGCGCACGCTTGTGCTGTTGGGGATTGAACCCAGGGGGCTCTTCCAATGAGTTACATTTCAAGTGCTTTTTATTTTTATTCTGAGAAAGGTCTTGCTAAGTTGCTGAGGCTGGCCTTAAACTTGGGATGCTCCTGCCTCAGTCTACCAAGTTGCTGGGATTACAGGTGTGCACCAGTGCATTGACTTAAACACAATTTTATGCCAGAGTTCATTCCCTCAACAAGCATTTACTTTGTGCCAATGCACAATTCTGAGTGAAGATGGGCTCAGGAACAAAATAAACAAAAATCCTTACTCTTGAGGAACTTATACTCTATGAGCACCTGTGGCCTAATAGTTTCTCTCAAATGATGTACCTGGGACTATCTGGCTAAGTTTTGATTAGATAAAGCTCTCCTCCTATGCATATTTGAGAGGGAGTCTTTCTGGCCTCCCCACAATGTCTGGGGTTGTCACTGTAGATCTTTGCATTGAGAACTCAAGGAGTCAGCCAGGTGTGGTGGTGCATGCCTGTAATCCCAGCAATTTGGGAGGCTAAGGCAGAAGGATGGCATGTTTGAGACCAACTTCAGCAATTTAGCAAGGCCCTAAGGACTTAGTGAGACACTGTGTAAAAATGTAAAAACATTAAAAAAAATAAAGGGCTGGGACTGGGATGTGGCTCAGTGGTTAAGTGATTCTGGATTTAATCTCCAGTGCCAAAGGGTAGGGGTGAGGAGAAGTTTAAAGTTGGGTTTAGTGGTATACACTTGTAATCCCAAGACTAGGGAGGCTGAGACAGGAGGATCTCAAGTTCAAGGCTAGCCTCAGCAACTTAGTGAGACCCTCAGCAACTTAGACCCTGTCTCAAAAGGGTTGGGGGGCTGGGCCTGTAACTCAGGAGTAAAGTGCCCCTGGGTTAGATTCCCAGTACCAAACAACCCCCTCCCCCAATCGCCCCAAACCCAGAAAACTCAAAGACTCAGATGATGGCCAGATGAGCCTTCTGCCTAAGGGGTCTTGAGAAGGGCTAGAAGACAGGAGCAGCACAGGTGGTGACTGCATTGGTGAGGTGCCACCTGCCTTGGGAAGCATTTCTTCTGATGTCCCATGGAAATCTTCCTATCTTCCTCTTGCTGGATAATAAAACCTGAGGTTTTGTTTTTATTTAAGTATATTTTTCTTGGGTCAAAGGAAAGGCTATGTGCATAGGTGGGGTTTGTAGCAAATACTAATATAATCCTTTTAGATTTGCACCTAATTTTCAGATGAGGAAATGAAGGCCCAGAGAGTTTGATGTGCTCATTGATTAAAGTGGAACTGGAACTCAGACTTTTTGGTCCAGTGCTCTTCCCCTACAGTCTTTTATTTTATTTTATTTTATTTTTTAATTCTTTTTTTTTTTGTAGTTGTAGATGGACAGAATGCCTTTATTTATTTATTTTGTTATTTTTGTTTAGTTTGTTTAATTTTATGCGGTGCTGAGGATTGAACCCAATGCCTCACACATGCTAGGCAAGTGCTTTACTACTGTGCTACAGCCCCAGCCTACCCCCCACATTCTTAGTTAAGTCTCTTTAGTTGAAGTGTTTCAGTCGCAAGAAGAGCTCTGACTGGATCATGTGCCCACTCCTTGGAGCAATTGCTTTAGCTAAGGAGGGGGCCAGTGTCTTAGTCTATTTTGTGTTGCTATAACATAATACTTGAGCCTGGGTAACTTATAAAGAGCAGAACTCTATGTTTCACAGTGCTAGAAGCCAGAAGTCCAAGATCAAGGCACTGGCAAGTTTGGTGTCTGATGAGGCCCGGTGGCCTGGTCTGTTTCCAAGATGGCACCTTGAATACTGAATCCTCTGGAGGGGAAAAATGCTGTTCTTCACATGCCAGAAAGGCAGAAGAGAGTGAACTCACCCCACAAGCTCTTCTTTTAGTGGCATTAATCCATTTGTGAGGTTAGCACCCTTATAACCTAAAACACCTCCCCAAAGGCCAATCTCCCTGTACTATTACATTAGAGGTTCAAGTTTCAACATGGATTTTTGGAAAGGACAAAAGCATTCAAAACACAGAAGCCAGTTCAGAGGCAGGGCATGTTACATGATGAAGGGGGATGGAAAATCTTCCAGGGCACCCTAAAAGTGAAAGCTATTTTAGTTTACCAGATAGTAAAACCCTAAGTCTCTAAATTCTCACTCATTTTTGCTTGACTGGGGGCTTCAATGCAGTGCTCTGATTCTTCCTGCCAGAGGGTGACCAGCCCACTGCATTTATTTGGACTGATTGATAGGAGAGATTGCCTATGTATTCTTCTCCCACATTTGCCAAGGGCCAAGTTTTCTATACCAAGGGAAAAGAAACAGGAGTATGTCCTAGGAGACTGATTACAGCCCCACCATCTGAATCCAAACTCTGGAATACCATTCGATACACTGCCCTTGAGCTTAATATAGATTGAGTTCATAATATATTCAACAAATCAATCAATACTTCTGAAGTGTTTTTGACAATATGAAATGTGAACAATTTAAATACTGGGTTAATCATTGCAATGATCAATGGCCAGAGAAAAGAAGGTTTGGATTTATTTGCTGGGAATGGCTCTCTGTAGGGTCCCTTGGGGCCATATGTCATAGTCTTTGATCCTTGTGACAGATTTAAGAGAACATCAGGCAGAATGTTCTCCCTTTTACAAAAAAACTTTTTGGAGAAGATTTGAAGGGACAAGAGGAAAGAAGTATGTGATGTATCTGAAACATCACTAGAGTGTTGATAAGGAATCTAACTATCTTATTCCAGAATTCTTGTTCTCACTGACTAGATACATCAGTTTTTTCTACCCTCATTTAAAGAGTTTTGCCTTCCTGGTGGTTTCCTCTTGCATTATTTTGCTTGGACTGCTGAAACAAAACACCATGTGCCAGGCACAGTGGCTCACGCCTGAAATCTCAGTGACTCAGTTGACGCAGGAGGATCCTAAGTTCAAGGCCAGTATGAACAACTTACTGTCCTTATGGCTGAATAAAAACTTCACTGTGCCAGGCATGGTGGTGCATGCCTATACTCCTGCAGCTTGGGCAGCTGAGGTAGGAGGATTGCAAGTTCAAAGCCAGCGTCAGTAATTTAGTGGGGCCCTAAGCAAGTCAGTGAGACTCTGTCTTTAAATAAAATATAAAAAAGGGCTGCAGATGTGACTTAGTGTTTAAGTATCCCTGGGTTAAATCCCTAGTATCAAAACAAAACGACGAACAAATAAAAACCTCCATTGTGTATATACAGCACATTTTCTTTATTCATTTGTCCATTGATGGACACCTAGGCTCTTTCCATAGTTTGGCTGTGGTGAATTGTGCGGCCATAAACATGGGTATGCATGTAGTATGACTTTAATTCTTCAGGATAAATAGGTATAGCTGGGTCATATGGTGGTTCCATGCCTACTCTTTTGAGGAAACTCCATACTGATTTCCACAGTGGTTGTACTCTAGTTACACTTCCACCAACAGTGTAAAAGTGTTCCTTTTTTCCCACTTCCTCTCCAGCATTTATTGTTTGTATGAGTTGTCATTCTTGACACCTAATTAATAGCAAATAATAAGTCAAACCTAGTCATGTTGTTCTCCAGCAGAGTTTCTCCTTAGCCGCCTGGTGATGTTTGGCCTGGGTGATTCTCTGCTGTGGGGGTTGTCCCATACATCCTGAAATGTTTAGTGGAATTACTGGCCTCTCCCCACTAGATGGCAGTAGTATCAGCTCCCCAGTCAAAACCTGTGACAGGCAAAAGTTTCCAGACTTTGCCAAAAGGTCCCTTTGTGGGGTGGGGTGTGGTTTAAAATTGCCCCTAATTGAGAAGCAGTATTCTAATGTAGCTCTGAATTAAAGGCCCAGAGCAATCTTTTTGCCATTTTTACAAGTTTTAGATAATTTTCCTAACTGTTCAGATCCTTGCAAACTTGGTTTTCTTTTAATCTGAGTTTCGGTTTCTTCACCTGCAAAAAAGAGCTAATGCCCTCCACCTGAGAGGTGTGTGAGGACTGAGTGACACAGCATGTGCCAAGGAGCAATCAGCAAATGCTACCAGCTATACACCTGGCTTCATGACTGGTCTCGGGGTCTTTAGAGAAGAATGTTGACACACTTGTGGCTGCAGGGGTGGGAAGCACTCCTGGGACCACTTTGGTTGGCCAAACACAGAAATCTGGCCTGTGCTTTCAGGCACTGTAGGCTGGTGGGGGTCACTGGGATGCAGTTCCTTGCAGCTGATAGGCTTCCCCTCATTCTCCAGGATCCATCTCCTGGACTAGAAGCTGGCGGCCTCCACAAGTTAGGTGAGGGGGCACGGCAGTTACCCTCCCCTTTCCCTTGGGCAGCACTGCATGCCAGCTCTCTCCTCTCCCCCTTACCAGATGTGATTGTCACCCCTTCACTGCTGTCTTCACTCTGGGAGAAGCTGGTCCTACACTGAGGACCCAGGGAGAGGCACATGAGGTGAGGAGCTGAGGCGTCCAGCCAAAACCTGGAGCAGAAATGCAGCTTGCCAAAACCATGGAGACAGATCCTCTTGCAGCCCTGACCCACTGCTAACTACAACCTCGTAAAAGACCCTGAGCCAGAACCTCAGGGAAGCCTTGATCTCTTATCCTAGAGTCAAGAATAAGGACCTGCTCTCTGCTCTGCCTGCCATCACTAGGCACTGTGCAAAGTGTTTTGTGGACACTCTCCTTTATTTCTGCTAATAGTCAGGCCGAGGGCATGATTGTTTCAATTTCACAGAACAACATTCTGAGGTTAATTCACTTGTTCAGATCCTCCAGCTACCAGGTACCTGAGTTGGGACTCAAACTTGGGTCATTTAGCTGTCGTGTTATTCCACCTGTCCTTTGCTCTTTCTAAATGAGTCCTATAGAAAACCACCAGCATTTCTTCTCCTTCCTGGTTTTATCGTACACCTCTTTCCTTAACAGTGACATTCACTGAGCTCATTGGCCCAGGGCCATAGGTCCCAAATGGTGGTGTCAGCCTGCTTGGGTCTGGTCTCTTCCACATTGTTGTGCACCTGGCATAACTGGGCACCTCTTTCATGATTTCTGACACAACTTCAGCCAGCCGTGCCCATGCTGGGCTGCTGGTTTACCTGTTTGCTGTTAGATCATTCCCCACCCCTGGACTGTTTTTCTTGGTTTTGTAGGAGAGTTGATCCCTGCAAATCACATTTCCCAGACTCCCTTGCCAATTAGCTTTGAACCAGGTTCAGCCAATGAGAGGCACTTTGGGAGACTGGAGGTCAGGGAGATGGGAGGAGAAGGTGCCATCCCCTGCTCCATTCCCTCAGGCAGCATCTTTAGTGGTGACTGGGTTCTGCTGTGCTTCTGCATCTCAACTGTACAGGTCACTGTGATTTTAGCCCCTCTTCCTGGGCTCTGGTAATACCCCTTCTCCACTTGTCCCTGGAGTTGTAGTTGTAGGAATGGAACTTTCTGCATGTTCTGATCTTGTGCTCTTCTCATGTCCACCTTCTTTCAGCTCTTCCATAATCTTTGCAATGAATTTCCTGTATTATGTTTTTATTATGAATTGCCTGGCCTAGGTTTTCTTTCTCAGACTGGAGAAGGGCTGATACCTGTGTCTGTATTCTGGATTCTGCTATCTGATTACAATTTCCATCTCATTAATTTTCTTTCTTCTTTCCCCTTTTTGTCCCATTCATCTTTCCTTCCACTTTCCATCCGTCCATCCATCCATCCATCCATCCATCCATCCATCCATCATTGTCTATGGATCTTCTACAGATCTAGGCACTGTGGTGGCTGATGATGTAGTGGTGAAGAAGATTGGTGATCAGCATGTTCTCATGGTGTTTTACAGTCTTGTGCAAAAGGGAGATAATTTAAAAGTATTTGCAAAGCCACATGAATGCTATGATGGGGATAATAATAAAGTGCTATAGGAGCACAAAGGATCCAGATGGGATGGAAGAAGTCAAGACAAGGTTGAATGTGGTGACACACACCTATAATCCTAACTCAGGAGGCTGAGGTAGGCAGATTGTGAGTTCAAGAACAGCCTGGGCAATTTTGGAAGACTCTGTCTCAAAATGAAAAAATAAAAAAGGTTTGAGGTTGTAACTCAGTGGTGGAGCACTCTTGGATTCAATCCTCAGTAATGCAAAAGAAAAAAGAAAAAAAAAGATAAAAAGGAGGGGAAGAAAAAAGAAAAAGGGAAGAAAAAAGAAAGTGCCTGTAAATCTAAAAGCCCTATGACCTGCTTTCCTCCAGCCTGTCACTCTCAAATTTTTGAGAAATCTACAAATCTTAGAGTTACTGTAAATTCACTCATGTATGAAAATTGCCTCATTTTGACTAAAGCTTCCACACAGTTAGCCTGCACAATGTAGGTAGGTGGGATAAAACAAAGGAGATGCATTTTAAGAAACCTATAATTCAGCCTGGCTCAGTGGTGCATGCCTGTAATTCGAGAAGCTCAGGAGTCTGAGGCAGGAGGATCATGAGTTCAAAACTAGCCTCAGCAATTTAGCAAGGCCCTAAGCAACTAAGTGAGACCCTGTCTCCAAATAAAATACGAAAAAGGGCTGGGGATGTGAGCACCCCTGAGTTCAATCCCTGGTACCAAAATAAATAAATAAATAAATAAATAAATAAATAAATAAATAAAAGAAACCTATCATCGAATATGACACATTCCAAACTTTATCTAGATAGAGAAGACAAAGTCAATCTGAAGATCCTGAAGAGGACCTGGATCTTCACCATCAAGGTCTGTGATCAAGCTGGGGTTGTGGCTCAGTGGTAGAATGCTCACCTAGCACATGTGAGGCCCTGGGTTTGATCCTCAGCACCACATAAAAATAAAATAAAGGTATTGTGTCCACCTACAGTTAAAAAAAAAAAAAAAAAAAAAAAAAAGGGTCTGTGATCAAGGATCAAAGAACTGGGTTCAGCAGGCTGGCACTGTGCTCACACACCTTCCCACCCTCACCTCTCATTCAATTTCCTTTAAAAGAAGGGCCAGAGACCCGGGTCTCTGGTTCACATTCTGCTCTGAAAATATGTACTTATGTATTTTAGTTTAATTAATTAATTTAATTAGTTTATTTTGCTGGAGATTGAACTTAGGGGTGCTCTGCCAAGAAGCTATATTCCCTTTTATTTTTTATTTTGAGACAGGGTCTCTTAAATTGCTCAGGCTGACTTTGAACCTGCCATCCTCCTGCTTCCTGAGTAGTTGGGGTGTGCTTAGCATCCCTGGTTTCCATTCCAAGCTTCCAACGCTAGTCTCCAACTTGCCATCCTCCTGCCCCAGCCTCCGAGTTGCTGGGACTATAGGAGTGCACCAACCTGCACCTGGCTCTCACCTCTCACTTTCTAATAAAGCACTTCTCTTGGCTAAAACCTGATGAGTCCTTAAGTTGAAGAGGTTAGAAGTTCTGAGTAAAGGTCTCCTCTGCGCTGGAGAGGTCTCCTCAAACCCCTTACAGTGGCAGAGTGGCCTTATCTCAACCTTGGAGCTGGTCCTTGAGACCTGATAGGTGAAAAGTTGTCTTAGCAAAGGAGGGCAGAGAAGAAGAGGAAGAGTGGAGCAGGCAGAGGAGACATCTGGACAGACCCAGAGGCTAGAGAAGGAAGGCAATGATGCTCAGAAGGCTTAAAAGGGGTCTCAGGTAGACTGCAGCTCCTGTGCAGTAGGGCAGTGATCTACCCTGAAGTTGCAATCTTCATTTTCTTTCTTAAACTCCAAGTTAAGCATGTTTGTACCTCCCAGGTCTGGTTTGTCTCCAGCCCCACAGTCCCTTAAGATCGATACAAACTTCTCAAACTTCCTGCATCTCCTAATTCTGGAACTGGCCTAGTGTGCCACTGAATGCTTCCTTTTTTCCTGCTGTATTATATAGTTTTGACTTGGAGAGCTATGCAATTATTAGGATAATTGAGTTAGGATTTCTCACTTCTCAACTCTTTGCGCTGTAGGCTACGATGCATCTTGGTTTTTGGGAAGAAAAAGCATGGATGGGTTGAAATCCAGGGTACATGCCGAAGTGCTGGAGGGTTCAGGCAGGTGCTGGGAATGAGTGGCAGGCCCTACCAAAATCTTGGCCTTCTTGGACTGTCTTTTTCTTTCCAGCCATTGCTGAAGACATTACAAAGTGCCATTTCACTTTTCTCTTAGTGCTGATGTAAGAAAGCCCACAGTGGGAACAGGGCGATAAGCAGCAACTGTCATCAGCCCTGCGCTGCGGTGATAGTGGGGAGGGCAGGAGAGGGGGGTGAAGTGCAGGGAAATGCTTATGTAAGGTGCACCTCTGCCCAGTTAAATAATGTCCTGTGGGAATGTAGGCCTACTGTGTGCAGGATATTCCAACAGACAAAAGTGGAGGATTTGGGGTATGTGAAACTAATGAATTTTTACATTTGAAAAAAACTTCTTAAAATGTAAAATATACTGTTCAGGTCTCTATAATGAGGTCAAACAATGTGTTTATAGATTCATTCAATGGTTCTTCTTTTTCTTTTCTTTTGGTCCTGGCATATCTGGCAAGTGGAGTCTTTCTCTGCTGTCTGATCATCACAGAGCCACTTCCCTCCACCACACTCTTCAACCATGACGTTCTGCCTCACTTTGAACCCCAAGGACCAAAACCTGTGAAACTGTCTATGGCCTGGGACCTGTGAGCCCCCAAATAAACTTCTCCTAAAATTGTTCTTGTTAAGTCTTTTAGTCACAGCAATAAAAAAGCTGACTAAAACACTTATGTAAGTAAGTATTTCTAGGTGGACAGGGAGGTGGGGCCTGTTCCTAGGACTGCTTTCTTTCAGTATCCTAATGACATTACTATGCTCATTATCAGGCACGTCAACTCATTTCTTCACTATTACAGTAAAACCAGTGGTACCAGTGGATGGGTGATCACCAAGGTTTTTGTGAAGCAACTTAGCACTTTAAATTACTGCCATTAAACTCTTTATTTTTATTTTTAGTTGTATATGGACAGAATGCCTTTATTATATTTATTTTTACATGGTGCTGAGGATTGACTGTAGTGTCTCACCATGTGGGGCAAGCACTCCATCACTACGCTACAACCTCAGCCCCTGTCATCAAACTCTTTATTTTCTAAACTTCAGGACTTTTGTTATGTAATTTTTAATCTTTCACATAACAGAGGCAATGCCACTTTTAAAATCCACATTCTACTGATATCTTTGCTGTTTATAAATCTGACATACAGAGAAATCCTGTGTTCAAAAAACGTTCTTTTATGTTATTCTGTTAAGGGAAAGTAAATAGACTAGAGACTGGCTTATCAAAAACCAGGTATATAAGTATCTCTGGACCAGAACAGGAAGTATTACACACATAATTCCTAAAGACAGCTCCCTGTAGTTTTTCTCTTGAAATCTAGAGGAATTTGTTTTTTGCTTCTATAGCGTGTGTGTGTGTGTGTGTGTGTGCGTGCGCATGGGCCTGTTTGTGTGTTTTGGTACTGAGGATGAAATCATCCAGGGGCACTCTACCATTGAGCTATATCCCAAGTCTTATTTATTTATTTATTTTACAATTTTGAGACAGCATCTTGCTATGTTGCTGAAGATGGCTTTGAACTTGCAATCCTCCTGCCTCAGCCTCTCAAGTAGCTGGGATTAAGGTGTGTGCCACTATGCCTGACTTCCAGAAAATATTTTGCAGAAAGATGAAGTTAGAATTAAATGTTATGAACTTTCTTGTATGATTCGCCATTTGGAAACTGCTACATAAATAGTAAAGAGAACCAGCTGGTGGGATTACTAGGGAGCAAGGATCAAGGAGAAGGATTATTTAATCCAGGATATTTAGAGTTAAAATTTTCTCCCCTGATTGTGTGAATTTTGGATACCTTCATTTTCTTGAAGAAGTTGTGTCCAGGAGCCTTCTGGCATGCTCCACTCTGGACTGATTGATTTCTAGGCCTCCTTCACACTTACTATCATCTTGGGATCCCCTTCACCTCTCTCTTAAATTGGATCTCTTCCTTTCTGGATTTCATGACTTTCTCTTTCTTTATTAACTGTCTTGTTTTGGTAAAGGACATCTTTTTTTTCCAGATAGGTTATTGAAAATGATTTTTGCATAGATAACTTTTTCTACATCCTTATTTTACTAGTTTTGCAGGATGTGATGATTAATTTTATGTACCAACTCAGCTAAACTAGAGTAATCAGTTATTCAATCAAACACTATTCTAAGTGTTGCTGTGGAAGTATTGTGTAGATAATAATCACTTGACTTTAAGTATAGGAGAATGCCCTCCACATTGTGAGTGGTCCTCAGTAATCAGGTTGTCAATAGAATAGGTAATTGTATGTTTGCACAATAGTGCTATGGCTTGAATGTGTTCTCCAGAATTCATATTTTGAAATTCAACTCACAGTGCGATAGAATTAAGAGGTGGAACCTTTGGAAGGTGATTAGACCATGAGGGCTTTGAAGTCACAAATGGGATTAGTGCTTTAGGAAAGGGCTGGAGGGAACTAGCTAGACACTCTTATGCCATGTGAAGACAGTGTTCATCCCTTCTGGAGGATGTAACAACAAGGCGCCATCTTGGAAGCAGAAACCAGGTCCTCACCAGATACTGAACCTGTTGGTGCCTTGATCTTGGACTCTCTGTCTCCAGAACTGTGAGAAATAAATTTCAGTTATTTATATATTACTCCTCAGTTATTTTGTTACAGCAGCAGGAATAGACTAAGACATATAATGTCACACAGCTGTGAAAAAGAATGGTTCCACTGAACATAAAATCAATGAATTTCACATAGTGTTGAACAACAACAAAAACCGGATAAAAACCATCATAAACTATATGATGCCATTTATATGAACTTCAAGAACTAGCAAGACTAACACATGATAGCAGTCATAGAAATGGTTATGGTGGGCTGGGTGCAGTGGTGCATGCCTGTAGTCCCAGCACTTGGGAGACTGAGGCCAGAGGATCACTTGAGTCTGGGAGCTTAAGAGCAGCCTGGGCAACTTAGTGAGTTACCTTTGGAATGCTATTGATAGAAGAGGCATGAACAGACCTATAATTTATCTATAACTGTTCTGTCTCTTATCCTAGGTGCCAGTTTAATGGGTGTACACATTAATAAAAATTCATTAAAGTGTACAATTAATAGTTGTGCACTCTCATGTCTGTAAGTAATACCTCAAATACTAAAAAAGGTACAAAGAGTTCTGAGACAGGGAAAAAAATCACAGCCTCTCCAAGAGTGATTTGGTTGGGGTGGGGAGGGTCAGGGATTTGGACAAATTCATGACATTGAACTCGTATTGTAGTCATGGCCCTATTAATATCAATCTATAGTCAACATGTCATGAACCTATTAATACCCATCTGTAACCTTCTTAGGAATTAGTGGGTTCAGGTTAAGGACCTTGGCTTAGATAAATGAGTGGGCTTATAGATGGGAGAGGAAGATGGGATTCCAGCTAGGGAAACCCATACAGAGAGGGAGAATGCCTGTTGGATGTATGAATGTGAGGGAGAGAGAGGCAGAAGATGCTTATTCACTTTAAAGTTCCCTGTTGATATTGACTATGGTCTGGCATGTGTCCTCCCAAATTCATGTGTTGGCAACTTATTCCTCAATGCAACAATATTGGAAGGTCAGGCTTTGGGAGGTGTTTAGGCCCTGAAGACTCTGTCCTCCTGAATGAATCAATGTCCCTCAAAAAGGATTTGAGGCGGTTGGATCTCTCTTGACCTTCTGCTTTCTGCTACGTGAGGATGCCGCAAGGAAGCCCTCAACAGATGTGGATGCCTTGACCTTGCACTTTTTTTGTTCTAAATATTTTTCAGTTGTAGATGGACACAATGCCTTTATTTATTTTTATGTGGTTCTGAGGATTGAACTCAGGGCCTCACAGATGCTAGGTGGGTGCATTACCACTGAACCACAACCCTAGCCCTTGGCCTTCGACTTTAAGCCTCTCTTTTAGCACAAAATGGACTAAGACCACATCCTAACCCAGGACAGATTCCCACTGCTCACTCTGAGGGTCAGTCATTTCTTCCATTGAATAACCAGGTTACATTTACCAAAGTTTTATGTCATGTTTGCTGACATGACTCAGCTTGCCTTAACTTGAAGTATTTTATACTGAGCATCTTACTCTTCTGGAATGTTTTTCTGTAGCCTTGGTCATTTTCCTGTCAAATGATTTTTATATCAGTGTCTTAGGACCTTGCTTCTGCGACACACACCAATTGGTTTAACTCCACATTAATGGTTTGAAACATTCCCTGTCCCTCTCTGCTTAGTCAGTTCATTCCTATATTAGAAATGTACCTCCCACTTTTTTTTTTTTTTTTTTTTGGTACTGGGGATTGAACCCAGGGGCACTCCACCACTGAGCCACATCTCCAGTCCTATTTTGTCTTTTATTTAGAGACAGGGTCTCACTGAGTTGCTTAGGGCCTCGCTAAGTTGCTGAGGCTGGCTTTGAACTTGTGATTCTCCTGTCTCAGCCTCCCAGGTGCTGGGATTACAGGCATGCGCCACCACGTCTGGCTCCTCCCACATTTTTTGATTTAGGACTTGCCCATGCTTTGGCCAAAGAAATGTGAGTAGAAAAGTACTGTAAGCTGCATGCAAATAGGAACTCCATGGGCTTCTTTTGCTTGGTTCCAGCACTGTACTTCTACTCCCACAAACATGGCATGTCCCAGATAGGGTTGCTCTGGATCCCAAGATGAAGATGATACTTGGAGCAGAGTTGTAGCTGATCCCCACATGTGAGTGAGAAATAAAACTGTGTTGGTGAAAGCTATTATGACTTTTGGATTGTTTGTTACCATAGCGTAACACAGTGAAAGTTAACACACCAGGATATTTGGTGTTTTTTTTTTTTTTTTTTTTTTTTTTTTTTGCACATTGCGTTATGGTGCTGGGGATTGAACCCAGGGCCTTGTGCTTGTGAGGCAAGCACTCTACCAACTGAGCTATATCCCCAGCCCCACACACCAGGATATTTGGGAATGTCTCTTGGGTATGAGCAGAATATGCTGCTTAGTCCTTTCTTTGGACTGGGAATTCTGTCTTTCCATTTCCATCTGTCATGAGCTTCAGTTTATTTATGATTTTAGAACATCTGAAATGAGGAGTATCTGGGTTATTTCTTTTTAATTAATAAAATAAAGAAATGTTGAGCTGGGTATGATGGTGCACACCTGTAGTCCCAGCAGCTCAGGAGGCTGAGGCGGGAGGATTTTGAGTTCAAAGTCAGCCTCAGCAAATTAGTGAGCAACCCTGTCTCTAAATAAAATATAAAAAAGGGCTAGGGATATGACTCAGTGGTTAAGTACTCCTGGGTTCAATCCCCAGTAACCCCTCCCACCAAAAAAAAAGGTTAAAAAAAGTAATGTGGGCTGGGGATATATAACCTAGTGGGATAGCACTTGCCTCATATGTGAAAGGCCTTGGGTTCAATCCCAGCACAAGAAGGAAAAATAAAAAGCAAAAATTATAAATCACTGGAATCAATGGATCACCACAATTGAGAACAAAATATTTTATTTCTTTCAATAAAACTATAGTTTACAGTAGTATTTACTAAATAAATTATATAATTTCTCTTTTACAAGCAATAAACTAAATCACAAATATTTCAAAGACAATGTATATACACAACATAAGGCCTTTTATAAATAGCTTGGCTTTTCTCATTTCACTAGTAAACAGTGAAAAAATATTTATAGAAGCTAGTTTTCTATAAAGTATAGGCAGACCTATTACACTGATCTTTAAATGGAACCAATTTAAACTTTCAATGACATGGGCTATGATTATAATTTTGCAAAAAAGAGCAGAATTTATATTTTATCATTTTGCATGAATGGATTTTTAAAAAATATATAAGCAGATTATATATGTTGCTTATGTATAATCACTGGGTGCATGCAAAATGGAAATAATGCAAGAGTCCATAGGAAAATAGCACTTTCAAGTCCAAAAAGGTGATTGGCAATGGTATAGAAAGCAGCTTAAACGTAGTTCATGCAGTTCTTCACAGTCGGCAAGCAACAGCAAATGACAGAATAATGTGGTATTTCTCATATCCCATCAGCTGATCAGCCTTGGACCTAGGCTCCCCTGACATCTCGCAAACTTCTGGGTTCAGTTGATTTGTACTTCGTGTGTAATGGGGCTCAGCCAAGTTCCTTTGGAGAATTCTGGAGTGGAGAAACTTCGCTCCAACAACGGTGTCTGGGTCTCATCCATATGCTTGGGTGGTTACCATTGCCACTTACTGTGGTGGTGGGGGGGGTGGTATGGAGAGAAAAAAAGAAGATATGAGACTCAGTTTTGGCATCAACTTATAATTACTTCTCATGACTGGAAACATAAGTTCACAATTTCTCACAATATCTTGTTTTGTGCTTGGAAAATGTGCAGGTGAAAATGGGGTGCTTTAGGCTTGGGATTCTTTTGCAATGCTTAGCAGAGCATATGCTTCTTTGGTGGACTACAACATGTTAATTACTCCAAGGTGTATCAAGATCAAGTTCCAATCACATCACAGCACAGAGCTAGGGACTTGGAAGGCAGCAATGCTAAGACAGGGTCCTGCACTCCCAATGCACAGGCTTAGGGGAAGTGCTGTGGTAGATTGGACGAGAAGCCAAACAGAACAACCCAACGACTCAAGAGTCCTGAACTCAAGAGTGCTATGCTCATTTCCAAACAATACCCCTGCAGGTGGGCATTAAACAAACATGTAACCTAAAGTGGCACAGAGCCAGCCAGCTCCACCAGTAGCAGTTGTACCATGATCCATGTGGTGAATTAGTACTATTTTCAGCCTGTAAAGACGTTTTGGGTTAAATGTATTCACTTCCTAACTTGCAGCCATGTGACACTATGTAAGTGACCTATCCTTTGAATCGTATTTGTTTCATCTGTAAAACAGGAATAATACAATCTGTAGGGCAGATGGGAAAGATAAAAGCTTTCTTTTTTTCTACAGAATGTCACTATGTTGTCCAGGCTGGCCTTGAACTCCTGGGCTCAAGTGATCTTCTTGCCTCAGCTTCCCAAGGAGCTGGGACTATTCAACAAGGATAAACTTTTCTGTGGGGAAAATAAAGTATATATACCCAAAATGCATACACACACACACACAAACACACATATATATATAAAAATTTAGGGCTGGAGTATAGTTCAGTGATAGAGTGTGTGCTTAGCTAGCCTTCAGTTCAATCCCCAGAAGTACCACCACCAAGGAACCGCTCACCCCGCAAATGGCACAGTGCTAGGTGTATGCTAGCCCCTCTCCCCCACACTAACTGTGGTGAACAATGTGGGAACTGGAATCGCAAAGATTGTACAGCCTAGTACCCTTAGCTAGCAACTGAAAAAACTTTAATAAAAAGTTTAAAATGACTGAAAATTATTAGGAAAGAAACTATGTCCAATAAAATAATTGTTTAGCAATCTACATTTCACCATGTAATTGGAGCCTACTGTGAGTTGTCATTTTTATTGCCTTACCATTTTTGTTTTATGGTTAGCTTGCTCCCTCTTATGAATCAAAGTGGTTTGCTTAAATGCACAGCACCCATGAGCAGGGCTTTGAAGGGGAGAAGTGTGGTTGCCAAGGTCTCATTCCTTGGCTTACCTACCCTCCATTTGTCAACTCTTCCCTTGACACCCCCTGTTATGGACTTGATGTAAGGTGTCTCTCAAAGCTCATGGGTGAGACAACACAGGAATGGTCAGAGGAGATATGATTAGATTATGAGAGCTATAATCAATGGATTAGTTCATTTGATGGATTAATAATTTGAATGAACTAATACATGCTAACTATAGGCAGATAGGGTGTAACTGGAGGAAGTAGGTCACTGGGGATGTGTCTTTGGCCTTTATATGTTGTCCCTGGCAAGTGAAGCTGTCCCTATGCTTCCTGACTGTCCTGAACTGAGCACCTTTCCTCTGCCATGCCCTTCTGCCAAGATGTTCTGCCTCACCTTGGTGGCCCAGAGCTATGGAAGAGGCCAGCCATGGACTGGACCTCTGAAACTGTCAGCCATAATAAACTTTTCCTCCTTTAAATTGTTCTTCTTGGGCATATTGATTATAGCAATGTGAAGCTGGCTAAACTCTCTGCCCCAGCCAAGTCTACCTACTGTTCTGAAAATATATATCTTACAATATGAAATGTGGTATAAGGAAATCTTAGGGCAGAGCTGAAATCGAAGGCAGGACTTCATACCAGTCAGATTGGCCAAATGAACCATACTGAACAGTCTTACCAAGTACCCACGAGCCTCCCTATCTTCACCCTTAGGGGTAATTCTATTTTATTTTATTTTTATGCTGGGGATTGAACTAAGGGCAAGCTAGGCAAGCATTCTATCATCAACCCATGCCTCTTAGTCCCTAACACTCCTTTTTTCTGTGGTGCTGGGGGCCAGACCCAGTGTCTCCCACATTGTAGGCAAGTGTTCTACCACTGAGCTCCATCCCCAGCGCCAGTGTTGCTTCTTTTTTTTTGGAACCGGGGATCGAACTCAGGGACACTCGGCCACTGAGCCACATCCCCAGCCCTATTTTGTATTTTATTTAGAGACAGGGTCTCACTGAGTTACTTAGGGTCTTGCTTCAGCTAAGTTGCTGAGGCTGGCTTTGAACTCGCGATCCTCCTGCCTCAGCCTCCCGAGTCACTGGGATTACAGGCGTGCGCCACCACGCCCAGCTGTTGCTTCTTAACTATAACTACATGAGATCATCTGCAGCCCGTGGAAACAGGACTTTTCCCTGAGACCGGGGTGTCCTCATTCTGTTTTCACGTTGGAATTCTTTGCCAAGATATCTCTGAGAAAAGCGTCAACTTTCCTTCCAGTTATTGCAGGTACCAGGCTCTGTATTTTGTTTTCTTAGACCAAGTCTATTTCTATCAGCAATTTCTGAATTCTGATTTTTTTTTTTCTCCATCCTACTCTGTATCCTTTCTATTTTGTTGTTCATATTCTTTTGGCCGATGTGCCTCTGTCGCCCTGAGAGCTCATCAACTCATCCCGTCCCACTCTACCCATTTTAGTCTAAACTGACAACATGAGGATAGACCTGTATTAAGGCTTCACAATGCCTCACTCCAACATTATCTCATTGGCTCTGGGGTCACCTCTTATCTTTGGATTCCCCTGATGCTTTCTAAGAGATCACTGAATTTCAAACACAAAAGTTACCACTGATGCTCTAGGAAGTCTAAACTTATTTTTAAAAATAAGGACCTATACATAAATTTCATTATATTCTTATCTCTCTCCTATTGGTGACACTTCACATGGCAAGTCACTTGGTGAAAAAGTAGACTGGGGATTTCTCCTTGGATTGGATTCCAATAGTAGCAGGAATCTAAAAGCCTGCCATTGTCTCAGGAGGTCCAGTGAATGCATAGGCTAGTGCAGTAGCAATCAGGCGATGGCAGTACACAGTAAAATCACTCTGTTATGGAACTTGACAGCTGGAAGGAAACTAGAAGGGGCCAAATATCCTACCTTTGCATCTAAATAAATATTTAGATTCAGAATCAGAAAAGAAGCTTCTCTTTTCCAAGTACCAAGGACTGAGGACTTTAGTCAAGAAGCCTTGGGGCAGAAGGCAGGACTTTTGCTATCCTTGGAGGATCTGCACAGGTGAACACAGCTCTTTTGTGTCTGACCATGTAGAAGCAGGATGAATAGGGGTGTGGAGGGCCAGGACTTGGGTCAACCTCCAGGGCTCCATTGGAGCTCCCTAACCAACAGCAGGCAGATGACTAGTAGGACAAGAGCTGAGAGAGAAGATGGCACTTGTCTCCCGTCTCAGGGGGAAGGATTTAAGGTTATGGCCCCTCATTTCAAAACTGTTGTGCAGGAGCAATATTTTAATGCAGTTCCCTGCCTGATTAATTTGTTTTCCAAAGACCCGAGAGGAGCCTGAGGGCATTGAAGATTTATTCAGGCTGACAATTCTATGGGGGACTTTCCAGCACTCCAGAGACTCCTGCTGATTGTGAATCTGAGCAACTTTCTGATCATCTAATGTGTCACAGCGCTCAAGAACTGCAACAGAATCCACTCAGACCTTGCTGCACTGGCAACGTGTGTGTGTGTGGGGGGTGAATGTGGTGCTAGTTTCATTGGGAAAGGCCACTGGTTCCTTTCTCTGCTGTAGGGAAGGAAGCACCAGGTGCCCAAGGCCACTGCCACCCCCAGAGTGGGAATTAGGAACTGCCCCCATACAGCCTTTTCCCTGGTGGCATTTTTTGTTTGCACTAGGAAGTCTAAACTCATTTTTAAAAATAAGGACCTATACTTAAATTTTATTATATTCTTATCTATCTCCTATCTTCACATGGCAAGTCACTTGGTGAAAAAGTGGACTGGGGATTTTTCCTTGGATTGAATTCCAATAGTAGCAGGAATCTAAAAGCCTGCCATTGTCTCAGGAGGTCCAGTGAATGCATAGGCTAGTGCTCCAAAGGCACAGGGTAACTGTGATGGGCTAATCTGTGTCCCCTTAAAATTCCCATGTTGACACCCTAACTGCCAATACCGTAGAATGTGACTTTATTTGGAGATAGGGTCTTACAGAGGTAGTCAGGTTAGAAAGAGGTCATAGGTTAGGCCCTAATTTATTAAGACTGGTGTCTTTTTATGGATGGAAAAATTGGGATATAGTCATTTATAGAGGGCACACAGGGAAAAGACCATCTACAAGCCAGAGAGAGAGAGGCCTGGGACAGATCCTGCCCTCCCATCCCTCAGGGGGAACCAACCCTGCTGACATTTGACCTGGAACTGTCAGCCTCCAGAACTGTGAGGAAAGAAATTCCTGCTGTTTAAGCCCCTTAGTCTGTGGCACCTATTAATGGCAGCCCTAGAAAACTAACACAGTTCCTGCCACTGGGATCTAGAAAGTTGTTTTTTGAGGCTGAGGCAGGAGGATCACAAGTTTGAAGCCAGCCTCAGCAACTTAGTGAGGCCCTAAACAACTTTGGGAGACCCTGTCTCAAAATAAAAACTAAAAAAGGACTGGGGATGTGGCTCAGTGCCTAAGTGCCCTTGGGTTCAATCCCTGGTACAAAAAAACCCCCAAAAAACCAAAACGAGTTTTTTTTTTTAATTAAAAAAATCCATATTTGCATTTCATTATGTTTAATCCTACCTCCTCTTGGGAGTTACTTCAAAGACTACAATTCCCCGGGAGTTCAGTGACTATAAGTGAGGATTTGTCAAAGATTGAAAGTGAAGAAAAGACTTTTTCTACCCTGTATTTGTTGATGTTTTGGTCAAGTTGCTGCCTAAGCAGAAGCAGCATTTTCTGTGTTGCAAACTGCCAAGGGGCCCTTTCAAAGAGACTTGAGTGAAACTGGCCTTGATGGATGAGAAGGGCATGCTTGGATCTGAGGAAGACTAGCCCCTTCACTCTCTTACACAGCCCTGGGATTGTAGCCTCCAGTTGGACTTGAAAGGTGGTAGATGCTGGGTCTGCCAGAGGGAGCTGCCTTTGACATCTGAAGAACATGCCCCCCACTGAACTTGCACACACGGTACTGAAAGGCTACAATGAAGTACATGAAGTGGAAACAGTTGATTGAGCCACACACTCGCTCTTAATTAGTTTTCAATTCAAGGCCCTCAATTATGCCTTCTCCCCCTTGCTTGGAGCTGCCTTTCCATCAGTAGGTGGCAGCAGAGGCCCTGCTGACGGCAGGAACTCACTTGCAAGCCCAGTGACCAACCTGTGCTTAGGACCCACATAGGGTTCACTTGAGTTCTGCTTTTAGGTCAGAGGAAAAGTGCATCTGATTCCAATGGTCTCCGGAAGGTGACCCTGGGGGAGTGACACAGCTCTTCCCTATATCAGCATAGAAGGGTTACAGGATGCTCAGAGCTGGAGGGTCCTGAGAACAAGCTCAGTGGATTTCATCCCTGGGTGTGTGGAGAACGTCTAAACATAACCATGCCTTGGCCCACCCCTAGGGATTTTATTTCTAATTCACATGCCCAACAAGCACCTTTTCACAACATTTTGTGAAGAATCCAAAATAATTTGAAAACATCTACTCAGCCTCACAGTCACATAGCTAAGGGTGAAGAGAAGAGAATGGGAAAATGGGGCCACAAGTGAAGGAGCAGCTTGCAGGACTCTTACTTAGGCCATGTAGTGGGCTGAATAGCAACCCCCCGAACTCTTGTCCACCTGGGACCTCAGGACACGACCTTATTTGGTAAAAGGGTCTTTGTAGATGGAAGCATTAAGATAAGGTCACACTGGATTGTGATGGGCCCTAATCCAATGACACATATCCTTATAAGAAGAAGCAGGACACAGAGGCAGGGGAACACAGGGAAAAAGCTGTGTGAACATGGAAGCAGAGATGGGAGGAAGTATTGGTCAAAAAATGCCAGGGAATATGGGTGGAACCACCAGAAGCTGCCAGAGACAGTAGGAATCCTCCCCTATAGTCTTCAGGGGAATTGTGGCACTGACATCTTGACTTGAGAGTCCTGGCTTCTAGAACAGGAGATAGGATATATCTGTTGGTTAAGCCTCTCAGTTTGAGGTGATTTGTTATGGCAGTCCTAGGAGGTAACACAGGCAGAGACAGACCAACGGGAAGCCAGGCCCTCAGCTCCCCACTCCTGAGCCCTCCTCACACCATGCACCAGGCTTGGCAGGCCTTGGCTTTTACTAAGTGAACAGTCCTTAAACATCTTCCCAGTCCACCTCAGAGTCCAGGAGAGGACATGGTATGAAGGAGAATCGTCCTGTTTACTGGGTCCTGGGTGTGATCTCAATGATTTCTTCCTAAAATTCTCATTCATTTTTAATCTAATTCCTTCGAAGTTCTGCTACTTGTTCCTTGCAGGCTCAGGGCCTTATGGATTCCAAGCTCATTTTAATGGAGATGGATTTTCCTTAGACACTCTTCTCCCAAGAGCTGGAGAAGCTCCGAAGACAAGGAAGAAAATGGAAGTGGAAATCAGAAAGATAAGCAACAGGGAGAATGCAGAGGGACTAGGGAAGCAGGGAGAGAGGCCAGTGTTAGGAGGCAAATAAATAAAAATGTCAGGGCCTCCTGTGCATGGCCTGGGTGTGAAAGAAGAGTCAGGTAAACCAAGAGCAGAACTAGCTTTGAGTAAGGTGCAAATCCAGTGGGCCTGCGAGGCCACCATTCACCGTGCAGCTAGGACATAACAGCAAAGTCCGGCCATTGCAGTCCTGCAAACTGTCATTCTGTTGCTAACTGTGGGTTTAATTGAACAGAAAAGCCAGTGTGCCTTTATAACTTCAACTCCAGTTCTCTAAGCTAATCCTTAAACAGCAGTTTAATGTTGTTAAAAAAAAATTCCTACAATGCTCCCCTAATCCAGACTGACGGGTTGCCTCATTAAAACTGAAGCCTGCATCACTCTTATTTCAACTAGGAGCAACCTGGAAGTGTTGTGGGGCTCACACAGTGACACTCATTTTTTCAGCTCTTTTACATGTCTTAGAGATGTTATTTGGCCAATAACTTAAGGAGTCAAGCATTTCTGGAAATAAACAAAGGGTCCTATTTTACCTTTTCTGAAATCTCTTGGTTTCTCAACAATGTGGTCCTGTGGGAAAAGAAATGACATCTGGTTCCATGCCTTCCAAGCCAAGGTGGTGTTTGCCTTTTCTCTTTCCTATACTGCTGTCACTAAAATCTATTAAAATCCCGAGCTGCATCTTTGGTTGGTGGGGACTCCAGCTTCCTTCTGAGAAGCAACAGAATTGTCACTGTTTCAAATAAACACCGCTGGCAGCAGCCAACACTGGCTCAGACTAGGAATGATTAGAGACCCACTCCTTCTCGTGCAAGCCATTAACTCAACGCCGAGGGATTCAAATCCAGAAAGGCGGTTTCTCTTGCCAAAAAGTTCCACTGATTTTCTAAGACCCCTGTGACCTAAATTTGAAGCGTTTTTCTTCTTTTTCTCAGGCTTTTCCCATACATAGTGGTATGATAAGCTGTTAATTCAATCATTTTCACTTCTCTGCCACCCTTCCTCCCATGATCAAAGAGTATTATTAACCATCCTAAAAACACATTAAATAATCAAGCTGTCCAAGAGCTGTCAATCAGAGCACTAATCTCCAATACTGGTGTGGCTAAAAACTGGCTTAACTGTTTCTCTTCCTTCACCCACAGCTATTTTTGCACTTCAAACAGCCATTTTGCAGAGGCACTTACATAGATGAAAGTAACATGTTATTGAGAGGATGCTAATGTGGAAAGTGTAAAAGGAACAGGGCATAGCTTAGGGACTGAACAACAGAGGCAAGAAAGGCATTGTTGTGTGGCAGCCATTTTTCACACTTCATTATTAATGCAGGACCATTATCTCCTCCTGACCCACCAATTTCCAGGATATCATGAAAGGACAGTGTCTCTCACTCCATTTTCAGTGGGAACAGCATTTGTTGGTTGTTCCTCTTCCCATTAACACCAAATTGCATTCTACATCAGGCAAAGAAGTCTCTTCAGGAACTGAAATAACAGCTAGGGTGACAGCATCCATCCTGTGCCTCAAAGATCTGGGACTATTCAAAAGTGGAATCTCACTCTATTATGAAGACTGCATGATTGCCCATTTCAAATCAATACAGCCTGCTCATCTCTGTTGTATTCTTTTAAATACCCTAATCTGTGTCATCAACTCAGCATTCATGGGAAAACACATCATTGGTCACTGGAGAAAGTCATCTTTAAAATACCTCCTTCAATTTGAATATTTGCAAATGAATCAGAAAGCTGGGAACTCCACAGTGTGAAGGTGAATGACCTTCTGAAAGCAGTGCAGGTTGCAAGGTAGATGGGAACTGAAGTAAATGCATTAGTAAGGATGATGGAACAATTCGTGGCCTTCTAGGGTCACCTATCCTTTTAAATTTCATGTCAAATCACAGGAAAAACAGGATGGCTGCCCTAACTCACATGCACAAGATGTGTGGGTGCACCCTTAAAAGGAAATTTCATAGGTTATCTGATGTGTACAAATCATTTCAGTTTAAATCTGCATATTTTAAGGGGATATAAATAGTTTATTCATTAATGTGTAAATAAAAGCACTAGGGATTAGGTTACAACTGCTGACAGAAAAATGCTACTAGCAGTTGTATCTTCTGGGGGAGAAATATTACAAGAGAAATCTGAATACGTTTGGTCACAACACTGAACAGCATGTCACTTGAGAAGCCTCCAACTGCCCTTCAAGTAAAGATGGCTAGGATCCAGAGCTTTCGAATTAGGTCAGAAAGAAAGGAGAGACAAATGCTAGGCAAGATTGGTTTTCCTCTCTTCTGCTTTTCTTTTATAGAATTTTTTCATAACGTAGAAGCAAATGAAAACATTGAAGGGAGGGCAATGGGCTGAATCCGTTCAGATCTGGAAGAGCATGCAAAATAAAATAATAAAAATTTGCAGCATGAACACACATTCTGGCATTACAAGTTAATGGTGCAGAATGTTCTAGATGCTCTGCTCTAAAGTTTAAGTTTAAATTCTGTGAAGGTTGCTGGCAGAGGAGGTGATGAAACAGCAGAATTTGGAGAAACAACTGTGGCTTTGAAAAACCTTATTTCTGCAACTGTTTGTAAGTCAGAATTAGTCACAGCCTGTCAGAGCTGGCTGGGGTCTCAGAGATGATTTAATAATCCATTTTATTTTATTTTATTTATTTATTTATTTTGGAACCAGGGATTGAACTCAGGGACACTCGGCCACTGAGCCACATCCCCAGCCCTATTTTGTATTTTATTTAGAGACAGGGTCTCACTGAGTTGCTAAGGGCCTCGCTAAGTTGCTGAGGCTGGCTTTGAACTCATGATCCTCCTGACTCAGCCTCCCAAGTCGCTTGGATTACAGGCGTGCGCCACCACGCCCGGCTTAATAATCCATTTTATAGATGAGAAAACTGATGCAAAAGATGGTGACTAATTCAAGGTCAATAATTAATGAGAAGCAGAGACAGTCATAGATTCCAGGGACCTATTTCTCTATAATTAATGTCTCATTTGATTTTGAAGAGGCTAATAAAAAAAAAAAAACTAGAAAAACTGTGTGGGGGTCATGAGGCCAATCTAGTTGCTTAAGAACACAAACATTATTTGCCTTTTCATTCTCATATGTGTTCAACAGAGTTTCCAGAAGCAAAATGATGTGTTATATTGCAAAGATTGATGCAGAAATAGATATGAAAATCCAGTTTCTTTTATTAATCTAGACATTGGGATTTACAAAAATGTAAACTATTGCTACTCTTTTCACAATTTTTTTATATCAGAAAATACAGTTATATTCACAAAATGTTATTTAAATTAACAAAATATATACTATTTTAAATGAGCTAATAAATATTTCAAATTTTTCTCAGTTTTAATTTTGGAAGATAACCCAAATGCCAAAAGTTCTTTGGCATTCTCAATAATTGTTAAGAATGTATTGGGGTCCTGAGGACAAAAGGTTTGAGAACTGTTGCACATTAAAAAATAACCAGGCTGGGTATGTTGCTCAGATGGTAGAGTGCTTGCCTCACAAGCACAAGGCTGTGGGTTCAATCCTCAGCACCACAAGAGAGAGAAAAAAAAAAAAAAGAAAACAGGAAATATTAAAAACAGAATTTTTTTCAAGGTGCTGAAACATTTGCACCTTGCAAATGCTAGGCAAGTGTTCTACAACTTGGCTATACCACCAGTCCTAAAAGTAAAATGCTATTAAAATTTTTCTTAATAAACTGCACCTCCCCACCCTTCTTTCTTTTTGGATCCATCTCTCACCTTCATAAGGAGCACAAGTCCAATGAGATGGAGATTAGACTTGCATTAGTGGTCAATAACAATGAAAGGGTCCTACCTGGGGTTCAAGTTTAGGCAGGAGAGAATATGGGCTGTATTTGAATTTTGACCATCATTTACCAGTTCTGAGAACTGCTCAAATTAATCTTGTTTCCTTACCCACATGAATGAAGGCAAATGTAACAACTATCTTTGTGAATGAGCTAATACAAGACAAAGACTAATAATTGTGCATGGCACATAGTATGTAGTCAATTTGGCTATTCATATTATTATTATTCAAACTCTTGTGCCCTTCCCACAATGCCAAAGTGTTTCCCTTTCACATTCCATATTGAAGTTTAAAGAGTCAATTTTTATTGATCCTAATTTGTCTATCTTTTTTCTCTATATTTTTCTTGCCGTATTACTTTGTCTGATGTTGGGCAAGTTGCTTAATGTCGATGAGTCTAATTTGTTAACTACACGGGCAGCATAATTCCTAATCCAGACAGCATGGCACAGCAATTAACAGTGGGTTGAATGTGTTGGGTCAGTCCCTCCTGGTGTGAATCCCTCTTATTGATTCCTGTTTGCATATCCTGGGGCAAATTGGGTACTTTCTGTGTGCCTCAATATCCTTGCCTGTAAATAGAGCTAGTAACCTTAGAGGGTTGTCGTGAGGATTAAGTGAGATATAAATACTAAAAGACGCGTGTGTGCCGGGCGCGGTGACCCATGCCTGTAATCCCAGCACTTGGGAGACTGAGGTAGGAGGATCTCGAGTTCAAAGCCAGCCTCAGCAACTTAGCGAGGCCCTAAGCAACACAGTGAGACCCTGTCTCTAAATAAAAAATACAAAATAGGGCTGGGGATGTGGCTCAGTGGTGGAGTGCCCCTGGGTTCAATCCCCAGTATCAAAAAAAGAAAAAGATGTGTGTGTGTATGTGTGTGTATTTTAGGATATGTAGGAAAATACTCAAAAATGCTTCATAGCTTATTACTATTAGCTACAAAATAGAATTAGGCTACAGTTTTCCTCCAAGCTTGTCGAGAAACATTTCTACTGCCCATTACCTTCTGCACAGCTTGCCTGCTCTCTCTCCCTTTTCCTCTCCTCCTTCACTTCTGAACCACAATCAGCTGTGCTTGGAAGAATGACAGATGACCACACTAGCCAGTGAGCTTCCACCACTGTCTCCTTCAGTTATAAACTCCTTTATTTCTAATGGTCCTCAAGAGCTTGCCGTAGGACCAAAAAGAATACTCAGGTTTTTCCCTGTGGCTTCCAAGGCAAGCATTTCCTTTTCTGAAATGCTCAGCCTTCCAATGTCAAAGAATTAAAGACACGTGAGAAAGTTGTGAAGTAAGACACTGCTAAAACCAAATAAACAGCAGCATTCTTAGGAATGAAATGGAGAATACCAAGGAGGAAAAAGCAAAATGCTTATCAGGAACAAGGGAACAGACAAGCACGTGGTGCTAACCAAGCCATTGACCACTCTGTGGTTTTACACTCACTCAGGAGCATGGCAGCTTCCTAGTTGGTTAAACCTGGTTTTTGTAAAGACATGCAAAAGTGGCACGAAACTGTGGTTCATGAAGATGAGATTTTACTTGGCCTCTTTCTGAAATGCTTTCCTGATTTCTACTTCCAGATGAACTCAGTTTAGCAAGGGACCAAAACAAACAAAAGAAAAAACAAAAACAACTCTCCCAAAACAAAGTAAAACCCACCCAACCAAAAGCAACAGCAACCAACAACAACACAACAAAACAAAAAACAAATCCAAAAACCAACCAAACAACAAAACCGCCCTTGATTTCCTTCTATTTAATTCTCTGTTTTCCTGGTCAGGTGGGTTAGGGGACCAAATTTCCTGTGAGAATTGTATGATATTCTATAACTTACATTTTTAAAGTGGGGGCAGTAACAGAGGAGTATGGTTTGGTGGGAAAAAATCCATTTATTCAGCAAAAATTATATTTAGAAGTTACAAAAAAATCCTTCCCAGTGTTGCATGTCTGTAATCCTAGCTATAGTGGAGAGGCTGAGGCAGGAGGATCCAAAGTTTGAGGTCAGCTTGGACAACTTGGTGAGACTATCTTTCAAAATAAAATAAAAGGGGCTGGGGATGCAGCTCAATGTAAAAGTGCCCCTTGGTTCAATCCCCAGTATTTCAAGAAGGAAAACAAACTTTCTCAGTGATTGTTGGTGGTGGAGCGCTATTTTATATAAGGTGGGAAAGAAAACTTATTGGAGAAGGAGATGATTGGGCTGAGACAAGATGGAAATGAGGGAATAAGCATGAATTGGCTTTGGAAAAGAGGGAATGCAAATGCAGAGATCCCAAGGCAGGAATGTGCTGGGCTTGGTGGAGGAACATCAAGGAGGCCAACATGGTTGGAACAGCAACAATGAGGAAGACAGAGGCCCAGGAGGAGGGTTCCCAGGGCAGGGGAGGCCAGATCATTGTAGATCCTTCAGGACTTTGGATTTCACTCCAGGATTACTGGGAAGCCACTAGAGGGCCGTGGGCTCAAAAATCACCCTTTAGGTGACTGAGGGTCTGCAGAGCACACTTGAGAAAATTCAGTGCCAGACTGTGAGATATGGAGAGACATAAGATTCAGTCTCAAGGGTCCCTGAGGGATGTGGAGATACCACACCAGGTGGTATCGATTCCCAGTGTGAGCTGGTCCACCAGGTATACTGAGGAGCAGTGGCTCAAGTTTAGGAAACCATAAGAAAATAAAAAATTCCAACCAACACTTTCCTTGTTTCACGTGACTTTGCGCAGGTATCCGAGGACATGGAGAATGAGAACATGGAGAAAGGATGTGAGATGTACGTGGCAGGGAAAATCCTCAGTCTCCTCAGCATGACCCACCAAGGTGTCTTTCTCACATCATCTAACAATACAATTAGGGCCACCCAGACACCTCCAGGCATTCCTCAAAGCAGCCTTTTGGAGCAGACAGGGTGGGCATTATTTCCCTCCTCTGGCATTAAGGGCACACAGTCACAGTTCTATCCACTTCACATGGCTGGTTGGTGGCAACCCCACTGGGCCAGCCAAAATTCTTTGGTGCTGAATTCGGGTTCTTCCGGTGACCTAGTTCTGTGCCTCCCAGCTTACTAACCTACCCAAGGAAGCAATACCAAAGAGAAGAAGAATCAAACACAAGGGGGCACCATTGAGCCAAAGGAAGGCATTACTTCCTTGGAAATCACACCAAGAAGCCCCAGTTTGCCTGGACCTTAAGGATTTGTCCTGTTGTTATATATGGTGATTTAGTATTAACCTAGATATCTTTTGTGTAATGTTCTACATGAACTGTAGGAAACACGGCTTGTGAAAAAAACACATCCTTTGTAAGACAGGGTGCCATTGTTTCTTTCAAAACCCAAGCATGCCTGGTTTTATAGAACCTGCTCTTGTAGAAGCCATGGCCTGGATCCATCTGGAGGGGAAGGAACAAAAAAAAAAAAAAAAAAAGACTTACTAAATAGACATCAAGCACGGAGGCGTTATCGTCCTGCATTTCCAGAGCGTTTGGCTCAGCAGTCAAGTAGATGGTCCCCTCTTCTAAGGTAAAGGTTGAACTGGAAGGTAACCCTTTGCTGGAAAAACAAAGACAAATGATGAGCACATGGCTTTCAGAGAAAAACCCAAAGACGCCTCCAAAGCCACCCTCCTAAGGGGTGGGTGGCTTTGTGGGGGTGAAATAGTTTTTAATCGTCATACCTGGAGACAAAATCCGCTGAGTTTTAAAAATTTGGTTTTACCAGCAGAGCATTCCCTCTCTCTACACCAACACAGGAGACCCGTGGTGGCATTTTTGAGAAGTGGGGGGATGCTGTGACCCCAGTGGCTCCTCGGTTGTCCTTGGCTTTGGTTGGTTTTCAGTGCTTCAGCTCTCCTCTCATGGATCCACTCCCTGCTAGTTTACACAATTTAACACCTGTGTGCATCCTTTCTCCCTCTTCCCCTTCCTTCCTTTCCCTTCCTCCCTCTGGCTTTCTTCTTCTTTTACTGTTCTTTTCCTTTTTGGCACGAAAGTTTCCATTACATCAGTGATTGTCAAATTTCAGAATGCATCAGAATCCTGAGGAGAGCTGGTGATGGTGCAATTTCTTGGGCCTTCCACCAGTGTCTGACTCAGCAAGTCTGGCATGGAGCCTGTGCATTTTCATTCCTGACAAGCTTCCAGGTGATGCTCATGGACCACACTTGGAGGAATGACTTACATAAATACAGAGCGTTGTATCATGTGCTTTGTGAGCAGAGCCTGTGTGGATTAGTAACAATCAAAGCAATATGCAGGGAGATAGTCACTGATGAGAAACCACCTTGTTTTGATGTGATATGATAACCAACGTTAACTGCTGAAGGAACTGATCCGCTTGGGTAGTATTGAATTTGGAAATTAATTTAGGAGTTCGAATGCACACCCCCCTCATTAAAATAAAAATTGTTTTAATCTGTGGTTTTGCCAATGGGAAAATAGGGGAAGAGGATGTTATTGGTGTTTGGAAAGATGGGGGAGGGCCTGGCCATTGGGTGAGTAGAAGGCACTCCAGCAGTGGGCCCATGGTCTTCCTTGGTGGCACAGCTGAGAGCAGGGTGTGGAAGGTGGCCTTCTCCTCTCCCCTCCTGTGTTACCACATCCCATGATCCCCTCAGGGCTCAGAGCAGAGTTTTTCTGAAGACTCCCCATTTAAAATCAGCCTCTGAGATTCCTGTCTAAGCTAGCTGGAGAAGAGACTACTGAGAACAATACAGGTTTTCTGTCCTACCTAGTCTGGGACCTGTGCATATTTACCTGTTAAAGATATCTGAACTATTTTGAAATGTTGACCTTTGCAATAATGATAAAAAAACTTTTCAAAATAATTCTGTAGGTATTAATAAATAAGGTTCATTTGTAATTTTTTTCCTGATCATAAAAGACATAATAAGAAAACTGTAGGGAGCTGGGCAGGGGTAGAGCTCAGTGGTAGAGTATTTGCCTGCCAGTCACAAGGCCCCAGGTTCAATCCCAGTCTTGCAGCACTGCCAAAAGAGAGAAAAAAAAAAAAAAAAAAAGGAGAGAGAGAGAGAGAGAGAAGAAAATGCACATATACAGACTAGTAGGAGGAGGAGGAAAGTATGGGTGGGGGATCTTCCATAGGCCTTCCATTTGGTTATATTAGGGAATGTGGAAATTAAGGAATTAGAACCAGCTCACTTTTGGCTTGACACATTTTCTCTCAAATTCTGCAAAGTAAAAAAAAAAAAAAAATCTTCTTGCTTTCTAAAAACCTAAGATGGTTCAGGTAATGTGGGAAGTAGAATCTGTTCCAGGGGACCTTCCAGAGCCAGGGGGAATGTGGCTTCTTTCCTTGGAGGTGTTAACTTCAGAGTGAAAACCCTCAGATTTCCTGGGTGAAGGAAACCGTCAGCTCCCAGAGCTGCTGTGTTCAGAGGGGGCAATTAACACTGCTTAGGTTATTGTTTTGGATCAGAAATAAGGATGCGGAAATGGACATCAACTGGCTTTTGCCTTTCAACTGTGAAGACTCCATTTATTCCTCTTGTGGGTTTAAAATGTTCCTGCCTGGTTGAGCCTTGTGGGAAAAAGAAACACTTTATCTACTTACACACCAAAGCAAGAAACAAAGTGGACAGAAAATATGGAATTGTGGTATCACTTCTCATTTGTATTCTACTTTTTTGATTCATAGTTCATATGATTAAAAAAAACCTCTAATACCTTCTGGGTTATTTATTTTTTAAAAACTCTCTGATGCCTTCTGAGTTATTTGTAAACATATACTTTATTTATGAGGCTCAAAAATTAAGTTTTCCCCTTCCTGAATTTTTACTTATTTCTCTTCTAAGATCGAGTTTCACATATATACAAAACCAAGAATATTCTGGAAGTCCTATTTTTAAAATTTTCCTTAATTTTAAACTTAAATTAAAAAATTATATAACTTTGATTTATTTTTTTACTTTTGGTATTGGGGATTAAACCCAGAGCTTCCTTTCTGCTAAGCACATGCTCTACCACTGAGTTTTACCCCTGTCTCCTAAAAAATTTTAATTTTTTGGGATACTAGGAATTGAACCAGGGGTACTTGGCAACTGAGCTACATCCCAGCCCTTTTAATTTTCTTTTTAATTTTAAGGCCAGACCTTGCTAAGTTCTTGAGGTTGGCCTTGAACTTGCAATCTTCCTGATTGCAATTCAGCCTTCTGAGTTGCTAGAATTACAGGCTTGTGCCACTGCCTTGCTCCTTAACCTCTTATTTTGACTTAATTTTAAAGTCAAGGAAAAGGGACAAGAATACTCAAAAGAATTTCAGGATACATTTCACTCAGATACCCCAACTGATGTCATTTGGTCCCATTCACTTTATCATTCTTTCTCTCTATGTATATGAGTGTTTTTTCTGAGCCATTTGAGGTTAGTACACTGGACACAAGATATGTCTCAGCACCAAACCCATCAGTGTGGATTTTCTGAGAACAAAATTGTTTCATATAACACAATATAATTATAAAAATCATGAAATAGACTGATATACAATCTTATCTAGAGCTCATATTCAGATCTGTCAAAATTTTATTTTTAAAAATGACCCTACATGCGTATAGTGCAAAATACACCAAAGTCATCCTGTCCTTTTGTGATCCAGAATTATTATTCTCCCCAGAGGCAAACCCACTTTGGAAATGTTTTTCACTCTAATATTAATCTTTTATTTTTAGCCACTGTGAGTAAACTACTGGCATTGGTTAAGACAAAATTAAAATAGGGAAAAATTAGCCTTTGGGATTTAATAGGTACATTTATTAATTATTTTAGCTAATGCATTATGATTTATAGAGAAAAGAAATTCCAGATTTCCTCAGTTTCAAATGGTCAAAATTTGATAAAATTAAACAGACAATCTTTTTAAAAAAAACTTTATCATTTACATTATTTTTCACATGCAATAGTTTTCTATCTTAGTAAATAGAATATTTTGTTTGTTTTTGAGATAGGATCTGGCTGTGTTGCCCAGGCTAGCCTTGAATTTGCAATCTTCCTCCCTAAGCTTCCCAAGTAGCTGGAATTACAGGTATGCACCACTATGCCTGCCTTAGTAAGTAGAATATATTGAGCATCATTAAATTTGGAGGATAAAACTCAGGCTCACAGGGATTTCAATCCAGACTATAGAAAGAACACTTATAATTCCATAAAAAGGCAAACAATCATATCAAGAAGTAAGGACCTCAAGAAACATCTCTCCAAAGAAGATATATAAATGGCCAATAAGCACATGGAAAGATGTTCCACGTCATTAGTCATCGGAAAATGTACATCAGAATCACAGTGAGATGCCCTCTAGGATGGTTATAATGAAAAAAGACAAGCAGTCATGTGTTGGAGGGGAGGTGGAGAAAGTGGAGCCCTCATATGTTGCTGATAGGAAGGCGAATGGTACAGCTACTCTGGAAAGCTATTAGGTGGGTCCTCAAAACCATATGACCTAGCTATTCCACTCCTTGGTATATCCCCAATAAAATGAAAATGCATGTTCACAAAAATCCTGTACATGATGTTTGTAGTACCATCATACATAAAAGCCAGAATGTAGTAACGACCTAAATGTCCACTAACTGATGAGTAGATAAATAACTCATACAGTGGAATATTATTTGACAACAGAAGAATGAAGTACTGATACCTGTGTCGTGGGTGTGCCCTGAGAATATTATGCTAAGTGAAAGGAACTGGGCATAAAAAAGTCACATATAATATGATTTTATTCAAAATGTTCAAAATAGGAAAATCTGTACAGACAGATCAGATTAAGGTTGCCAGGTCCAGGGGCAGGAGAGGAAGAGACTGATTGCTAATGTGTGTTAGATTGCTCTTTGGGCTGTTGAAATGTCCTAAAATTAGATTCTGAAGGTAGGTCTACAACTCTCTGAATACACAAAATACCTCTGAACTGTATATCTTGTTTGGATGAATTTTATAGTATGTTTAAAACAAAATAAAACAAAACAAATAAAGAGGCTAATGAAGCAGGTAAAGGTCATAATTCTAAACTTGATCTCCCAAGACATGATATTATAATTACCTGGCAATTTCATGCAAATATGTATTTGAGGTCATGCATATTTTATAACTAATTGTTTTGAATTAATCCCCAAATTTATTCACTGGTCATTCAAAGACATTTTCTTTCTCATAATAGAGAAAAAAAATCATAGTAAAACTGACAAAATCAGAGAGTTAATTTCTGAGATTTTAAGCCCTGAATTGAAGAG
The DNA here is from genome assembly GCA_020662805.1 of Glaucomys volans. NCBI lineage: Eukaryota > Metazoa > Chordata > Mammalia > Rodentia > Sciuridae > Glaucomys > Glaucomys volans. Next base: position 565,837 of record JAJEJO010000313.1, on the reverse strand, counting down.
ATCATGAGGGCAGTCTGTGGAAGCTTGGGGAACCATCTAGAATGTTCCATGGCCAGGTGTGGTGTAGCACAGAGCATGGGCCAGAGGACTGCCATTTCGGAGAATGTCTAGCCCTGGAGAGTGTCTAGCACCACTGCCCCACAGATCCAGTCTGGTTGGAAGATCCAGTCTATTTTGAAGAAGACTTTTTTTTTCTTTTAAAGTTTGATTTATTGTCAAGAAGGAGGCAATTCCCACAAATCTCAGTTTTTTTGAGAAACCAGAAGAACTGCCTACTCTGAGCCCACATTTCTGAGTAGCAAGGAGATTGCTGCGGTTGGTCTCCTTTACACAGGCCTGTCCCCTGCATGACTCCAGGGCTCCAGTCACTCTCCTGCATCACACCCAGCCGGTCCCACTCATTTGCATCATCCCTCTGTTTTTTTTTTCAGCCCAGCATCTCCACTTTGAAGATGAGGCCTGGAGATGAAGGAGAAGCAGTGACTTGCCTAGGGTTCCATGGTAGCTGAACACAGGATCTGAATTTTGTTTTCCAATTACCCACCTCTTCTGTGTTCAGCTCTGCTGAAATTTTGGATATTTGGCATTGCAGAAAACAAGGTGGCTCGGGCAAATGTGCTTAGGAGCTTGCAAAGTAATCATCACTTAATACCAGGAAAAACCAGTATGGTATGTAATGCTTGATGTGAGCTGTGGCGACCTTTGCTATCTTGGGATAGAGTAATAATAAAGTAAAAGGTTTGAGGAAAATTAAGTAGACAAAATATACTTTACACAGCAACATATTTAAAAAGAATAGACATCAAATTTAGCAAATTCAATAAAACTGTTTAAGTTCCCAGCAGTTTAATATTTAAACCAAATTACCTGTATGAAAGAACTTGATAAAATACATAGTGCTATATAAATAATCAGGCATTGTAATAGTAAAATATAATTAAATGCATTCTGAATAATCTGACTTACGATCTTGGCAATTAGTGAAAGTTACATAACCAATTAAGTAATTTTTATATTTGTTATCCTTGTTAGGCAATATATACTGCATAAGATCTGAGTATATTTTACTTCCCTGAAAATCTTAGATACTATCTACTGCCCCCAAAAGGATGACAGGACATTTTGGGGAAACCAAACCCTGAGCTCATCCAAGTGGAGCATGGGCCTTGGAATTACATGGACTTGGCTTTGAGTTCTGGTGCTTACACTTAGTTGTATGTAATACCGTGTAAGATTCTTAACCTTGTGAGCTCCAGTCTACCATATGTAAAATGAGACTAGTAATATCAAACAAGTAGGGGTGGGGGGTGACTAGTGATAAAGTAAGACATAAAAATTTAGTGAGCAGCCATCCATGTCCTAGGACAGAGCAGACATCAAAAACCAAGAATTCTGCCTCGTGGATGGAAACGAGATAGGAAGTGAGAGGCAGAGGTCCAACCCAAACAGCAAGCTTCCCTCTCATCAGCGTTTTAGGAGCTCAGGAGTGGGTATCTGGCTGGCTCCATAGGACAGTATCAAGCCCTCCACATGGTCCAGTGGCAGCCTGTTTGCTGCATGGGGACACAGTCCCACTCACCCACAGTTCTGATCCCCACGTTCTGACTGCCAACTCTCATCTGGGTCTTTCTGACCTCTTAAAGGCCGGAGGTGGAGTATGGTAAGGGTAGCAAAACCGGTTTTTGACCACTTCCTTCACCAGTGTGACAGATCACACTTCCTTTTGTTTCCTTCAGTTGAAAATGAGACTAAAAATATTTCACTTTAACATTTGTATGCTATTTTTAGCAACAGAGTAAAGGTTAGTAAAGGTTATTTTATGCAGATTATTGAAGATAAAGGTGCACTTTTTTTTTTTTTGAGGTACTAGGAATTGAACCCAGGGTATTCTACTACTGAGCTATATCCCTAGCTTTTTTTTCTAATTTATTTTGAGAAAGGGTTTCACTAAGTTGCTGAGACTGGCCTCTACTTTCAATCCTCCTGTCTCAGCCTCCCAGGTTGCTGGGATTGCAGGTGTGCACCACTGAGTAAAGGTGTATTTTTTTTTTTTTTTTGGAACCGGGGGTTTAAACTCGGGGGCACTCGACCACTGAGCCACATCCCCAGCACTATTTTATATTTTATTTAGAGACAGGGTCTCACTGTATTGCTGAGGGCCTCACTAAGTTGCTGAGACTGGCTTTGAACTTGCGATCCTCCTGACTCAGCCTCCCAAGTTGCTGGGATTACAGGCATGCGCCACCACGCCTGGCTAAGGTGTATTTTTCTAAAGAGGAAATACTTCACATGGATACTAAGCATTATCTTAGCTCAGGAAACTAAATACTATAGGCATGAATGTGTATGTTCATTGCTACTTAAAACAATAATAAAATGCAATTATTATTTTTAAATTTTTTTTTATTCATTGTACACAAAGTGGGTACAACTTTTCATTTCTCTGGTTGTACACCAAGTAGGGTCACACCATTTGTGTAATCTTACACATAGGGTAATGAGGTTTGTCACATTCCATTATCTTTCCTTTCCCCTGCCCCCTCCCTACCCCTCATTTTCCTCTATTCAATCCATCCCCCCTTCCTTCTTTTCCCCCCCCCCCCATTATGTATCATCATCTACTTATCAGAGAAAACATTTGGCCTTTGGTTTTTTGGGATTGGCTAATCTCACTTAGCATGATATTCTCCAACTCCGTCCAGTCACCTGCAAATGCCATAATTTTATTCTTCTTTATGGCTGAATAATATTCCACTGTGTATATATATACCACAGTGGCTCTATTTGTTCATCTACTGAAGAGCATCTATGTTGTTTCCACAGTCTAGCTATTGTGAATTGAGCTGCTATAAACATTGATGTGGTCACTATAGTATGCTGATTTTAAGTCCTTTGGGTATAGGCCAAGGAGTGGGATAGCTGGGTCAAAAGATGGTTCCATTCCAAGTTTTCTAAGAAATCTCTATACTGCTTTCCAGAGTGGGTGCACCAATTTGCAATCCCACCAGCAATGTATAAGTGTACCTTTTCCCCCACATCCTCACCAACACCTATTGTTGCTTGTATTCTTGATAATAGACATTCTAATTGGAGTGAGATGAAGTCTTAGGGTAGTTTTGATTTGCATTTCTCTTATTACTAGAGATGTTGAACATTTTTTCATATATCTGTTGATTGCTTGTAAATCTGTGAAGCGTCTGCTCAGTTCCTTAGCCCATTCATTGAATGGGTTATTTGTATTCTTGGCATAAAGTTTTTTGAGTTCTTTATAAATTCTGGAGATTAGTGCTCTATCTGAAGTGCATGTGGTAAAGATTTTCTCCCACTCTATAGGCTCCCTCTTCACATTGTTGATTGTTTCCTTTGCTGAGAAAAAGCTAGTCTCATTAAGGAAGTCTGGTCCTAAGCTGACATGATGAAGATTTGGGCCTACTTTTTCTTCTATTTGGTGCAGGGTCTCTGGTCTAATTCCTAGGTCCTTGATCCATTTTGAGTTGAGTTTTGTGCAGGGTGAGGGATAGGGGTTTAATTTCATTTTGCTGCATATGGATTTCCAGTTTTGCCAGCACCATTTGTTGAAGAGGCTGTCTTTTCTCCATTGCATGTTTTTGGCACCTTTGTCTAGTATGAGATAAGTGTACTTATGTGGGTTTGTGTCTGTGTCTTCTATTCTGTACCACTGGTCTACCTGTCTATTTTGGTGCCAATATCATGCTGTTTTTGTTACTATTGCTCTATAGTATAGTTTAAGGTCTGATATTGTGATACCTCCTGCATCATTCTTCCTGCCCAGGATTGCTTTGGCTATTCTGGGTCTCTTATTCTTCCAAATGAATTTCATGATTGCTTTCTCTATTTCTATGAGGTCTGTCATTGGGATTTTAATTGGAATTGCATTGAATTTGTATAGTGCTTTTGGTAGTATGGCCATTTTGATAATGTTAATTCTGCCTATCCAAGAACATGGGAGATCTTTCCGTCTTCTAAGGTTTTCTTTAACTTCTTTTCTTAGTGTTCTGTAGTTTTCATTGTAGAGGTCTTTTCACTTCTTATGTTAGATTTATTCCCAAGTATAAAATGCAATTATTAAAAGAGTAAAGGGATAATGCAAGAATAAACCATCCAGCCTAAATAAATGCATTATTTATTATTATTTATTATTTGCCCACAGCAATTTCTTCCAAGCCTTGAAGATGCTCTAAGTAGAAATGGTAAGAAATAGTTTAAAAGGATTTTTACTTCAGTGTCTGTGCCAATTAACTGAATACTCATTTCTCTTCGGTTGTGATATTGGGGAATATTCCTGTGATTGCCCAGCATTCTTCCTGTGTTGTTGATTACTGGAGCACAAGCCTATTTAGGACCAATTCATGATTTCTCTGTCTGTGAGTTTCTCAGGTCCTGTTTTAGGGGTCACTTGCAAGCCAGGGCATCTCTCTTGGGAGAAATATCCTGAAAATTCAGCGATGAGGTCAGAGTGCTGCTATTCCTTGCATTTTCTTCTTGGGAAGATTCATTTCTGGAAGTGATTTTACATGACTGGGTTGAAGAGTCTGGCTGCCTGCCTGGGTTCTGCACCATCAAGTTGTGCCACAATTCCTTCCATTCAGACAGACTGAGGGCTAATTATGTCTAATTTGCAACAAGGCATACAGGGAACTGTTAATCTACTCAATTCTGTTCTTGAAAAAGCACAGGAACTGCCAATGCCTTTCTGCTGTTCTGTGAGCCCATATTTCCATAATTTGCAAACTTCTCAGAGGTGAGAGGGGTGCAGGAGGAGGAGCTTCCCATCTCTGCTGTGCTCAGGGAGCAGACATTCAGGGTGCTCAGATGCCACACAGGCTGTCCCTTACAAATGCATCTTTCTGTTACCAGCAGCCTCAGTTTGGCTTCACTGCACAGCATTAGCTTGGATGGACTGCTGAAACAGTCATCGATAATTTTATAGCCTGGAACACGGATTGCTGTTTTCAGACCCAATGAGTGTTTTATAGCTAATTCTCATGGGGGCATATGTTCAGGGAACATATGGTACTATCCATAGTTTTTGTCTTTTAAAAGTTATCCTCTCACTGCCTTGAAAATATTTTTTATAATCAAAGAAATAACATCACATTTTATCATGTGATACAGATGACTAAGGTGAAAAGCAACAACCTCCTGCTCTTGCCACCTGTCCCCAGTCAAGGGGTAGCTCCTTTTTTGAATTTCTCTTTTTAGCTCTTCTGGTGATTCCCTTGTTTTTTTTTTTTTTATTTGGTGGTGCTGGGGATTGAACTCAGGGCCTTGTGCATGTGAGGCAAGCACTCTACCAACTGAGCTAGATCCCCAGCCCCCTTGATATCCTTTGATGAATCAGGGATTTGTTCAGGGAAAGACATCATCAAGTGGGGTGCTGGGGTGCAGGCCCGTAATCCCAGCAGCCCGGGAGGCTGAGGCCCAAGGATCACGAGTTCAAAGCCAGCCTCAGGAACTTAGTGGGGGCCTAAGCAATTTAGTGAGACCCTGTCTCTCAGTAAAATATAAAAGAGGGTTGGGGATGTGGCTCAGTGGTTAAGTGCCCCTGGGTTCAATACCTGGTACCAAAAAGAAAAGAAAAGAAAAAAAAAAGACATCATTAACCTAAGGCAGTATGTATCGATTGACTAGGAGGGACATTTGCCTTCTCCTATGCTGTATTTCCTCCAACTTTTGCTATTTATATTTTATCTATTTTGTAACTATGAATAGCACACATAACAACCCTTCTCAGTCCATCTAGCAACACCATATATCCTCTAATGTCGCACATTATTTCATCTTTGTTCCTGCTTTCTCCTCTCACTTTATATTAGACATGAAAAAAAAAAAAACCCACAAACTTTTATCTCTACTTTTTTTTTTTCTTGGAACCAGGGATTGAACTCAGGGACACTCGGCTACTGAGCCCCAGCCCCAGCCCTATTTTGTATTTTATTTAGAGACAGGGTCTCACTGAGTTGCTAAGGGCCTCGTTAAGTTGCTGAGGCTGGCTTTGAACTCGCGATCCTCCTGACTCAGCCTCCCAAGTCGCTTGGATTACAGGCGTGCGCCACCACACCCGGCCCTACTTTTATTTATTTATTTATTTTTGCCATGGCTGCTAATATTTATTTAGTTATCTTGCAGTTGTGACCAAATTTTTCCTGCTTTGTCCATAAGTTGGCTCTAAAATTAGAACTTTCTATGCATAAATGCATAGAATTTACATTATTATGACTATGTAAATACTGTTTACTGCCTGGCCAATGTTGAGGTAGGGTGAGTGACTTTTTCCTCACTGGGGTCAAAGTCATGATCGCTGGGCCATGCCAAGAAAAATGTTCCCAATATTTTCCCAAGGTTAAATGGGAGTCTCTGTTTCTTTTCTTTTTTTTTTCTTCTTTGCTTAAATTCATGCCTTAGGATGTCTCATGTTCGATTTTTCCCTTTAGAAGCAAAATGCCATGAGGGGAAAAATCCAGAGTGTTTGAACTAAGCCTGAGGCTGAGGTACCTGCCCTGCTTCTCTGATGATTGGTTATGATGCTGTATAAGTCATCATCACTTGGACACTGAGCTCCTGGCTCCTCTTCTGCAAACGGGAATGAGAGCTCCTGCCCCGCCCACCTCACAGGGCCATCCAGAAACCAAGTCAGCTAAGGCAAGTGAGAGAAAGAGGCCAACAGACTGCAAGTTCTTCTGCACCCATGAAGGGAATTATCACCACGGCTTTTACCTCTGGGACTCTACTTGTGCCCAGGGGGCTCTGGTGAGGTCTGCTTATATAGACAGACATATCGTAAGTTCTTGGAAAGAATTCCTTTTCTGCTAGTCTAAGCTTAGTTACTGGAACATTAACTGATAACAAATGTGAACAGGAAAGCTCTTCTTGCAGAGAAAACCCCAAATGCAGCCTGGTCTCACTTAATGGCTACAAATACTTGTTCAGTCTGAGGGCCACACTCCACTTATGGGCAAGTGGAGTCCAGCATGACTTGGGCATGAAATGATGGTAAAACCAACACTTGTGCCCTGCTCCTTTGAAATCTGCCCTTTGGTTGAGGCAAGGCATTGGTAGAAGCTGCTACAGTGTGTGGCAATTCCCAAGCACTGTCCCTATAGCTACCATTTGCAGCATGGATGGTGTCAGTGTGCAGAAGATCTCACGTCCCTATTGGGACAGAGCATCTCTAACAGGCTGAGCTCATTGACTGAGTGTGTGGGCATGTCTCTAAGGCATCCCAGTGCAGAGAAGTGGGAAGCCCTTGACCAGGGTCAGTGTCCAGAATGCAGAGCTGCCCACCTTCCTCACCTCCCCTGCCAAAGAGGAGGCTTGCAGAAAGCTCAGCTTGTTCTGCCTTTTCTCTTTTTTAGCTGCAAGCAGGGCTGCTGCTCTTCCCCACTCTCCCACTTTGGCTATTTTTAGACAAGACTGTTTCTAAGGAAGGCACACACAGCAGCAGGCGCTCTCCTTGGTATTGACTGATGGCTGCCACGTGGGTCTAGTGCTTGGGCTTCACTTTCCTTCCTCCTTTGTATATGTGGACTCCCCAGGCACAAAGCCTGCTGCGGACACAGCACAAAGGGCATGCTTTTGAATCGACAGGCAGAGAGAACCACAAAGTGCGGTTCCAGGACTATTAGTTCCAGGCCCAGAAGCCACAGTGGCTCAGAGAGCTGGCAGCCACTGCGCTCCCACCCACAGCAGCTCTGGAAGCAAGCACAGGGCCTTCCTTCCCCGAGAGGAGCGTGTGTGTGTGTGTGTGTGTGTGTGTGTGTGTGTGGTGGCTAGAGGGAGAAACCTTTCAAAAAGGAACCCTCGTCCAAGTTCAGGGACTTTTCTTTTTCCCTCCTCTATTTCTTATTTTTCTTTCTTGCACCATTCCCCAGCACACACACACACATACTTACACAGACACGCAGATACACATGCGGAGCTGATAGTTCTGACTGTGGCCTTTATACTACGATGGTTGTATTACACCTATTGTTTCATTTCATGATTAAAGAGTATCTTGATAAGTTGGGCCACTTGCTATTTATTTTGTGCATTTGAGTATTAAGGCTATCTTCTGAACACAGGTGGCACCTGGTTTGAACCCAGGCCCGACTCTGAAGCAGCACCACGTCCTATATGTGTTGCCTCAAGTCATCCAATCACTGCTGAGAATGGGCCCTTTCCTGTGTTTCTATATTTCCAGCAACAATGGTTCAGTTAAAAAAAGAGAGAAAGAGATACCATAGATTCATTACCAAATTAAAAATGCATTACTAGAGAAAAGTCTTAATTATTTCACTTCATCAAAAGGAGCAGAAATAGGTTGGGCGTGGTGGTGCACACCTGTAATCCCAGTGACTTGGGAGGCTAAGGTAGGAGGATTGCAAGTTCAAAGTCAGCCTCAGCAACTTAGTGAGGCTGTAAGCAAATGACTGAGACCTTGTCTCAAAATAAAAAAATAAAAAAAGGGTTGGGGTTGTGGCTTAGTGGTTAAGTGCCCCTGAGTTTAATCCCCATTACCAAAAACAAAACGAAAAAAAAGCAGAAAAGATATTAAAAAAGCAACAAAAGGAAACTTCCATACCTTCATCTTGTTCCATGTACAAAATTAATTTGAGATGGAACAGAGACCAAATATGAAGGTTACAACTTCACAGAAAAACAAAGGAGAATGTCAATAATACCATATTGTATACTTGAGATTTGTTAAGAGAGTTATCTTAAGTCTTCTCACCACACCCACTTAGGGTCATGATTAGAAAGGGAAGTTCCCAGTGGAATGGGAGAATGTTGTTCACTGAGATCCAGAAATAGTTACCTGAGTACACATTTGCTAACATTCATAGAACTACTTGCTTAAGATTTCTGTCTTTTATCATACATAAATCAAATTTCAATGATGAGCTGTCAGCATAATAAACACCAACTGCTTTTCTACACACATAACTGTAAATCATCCATTCAAATGTATAGCAGGTGCCTCCTTCACTCTTAGAACTGTGCTAAAGCAAATAAATTGATAAATGGTTCAGACATTACCAGGTCACTAATTTAGGCAGCTTTCATAAAAGATGGGGCAATAACCTAAGTGTCCCTTGATGGATGGATTGTGTTGTGTGCACACATATATACATATATGTATATGCATACGTACACATGTATCTACATGCAATGGAGCATTATTCAGCCTCAAAAAAGAAGGAAGTCCTGCCAGTTTTAACATCACAGATAAATCTGAGGACACTATGCTAAGTGAAATAAGCCTGACACAGAGGAACAAATACTGTATAAGCTCGGTTAGATATGGAAGCTTAAAAAGCTGAACTCACAACAGTAAAGAGTAGAATGGTGGTTACCAGGTGCTGGGTGAAAGGAGATAAAGGGAGATGTTGGTCAAAGGATACAAAGGTTCTTTTGTGCAAAATGGGTAAGTTCTATAGATCTAACATACAGCATGGTAACTACAGTTAATAATACCACATTGTATACTTGAGATTTGTTAAGAGAGTTATCTTAAGTCTTCTCACCACACCCACAAAATACCAAAACCATGTGATGTCATGGATATGTTAATCGGCTTGATTGTGGTAATCATTTCACAATGCACACATATATCAAAATATCAATGGAGCTGGGTGCAGTGGTGCATACCTATAGTCCCAGGAACTCAGGAGACTGAGGCAGGAGGACTCTAAGTTTAAGTCCAACTTTAGTAACTTAGCAAGATCCTGTCTCAAAATAAAAGAATAAAAAGGACTGGTTAGCTCAGTAGTAGAGTGCCCGTGGGTTCAATCCCCAGGACTGCAAAATAAAAAAAAATTATGTTGTATACCTAAAATACATACAATTTTGGTCATTAAATATACCTCAGTGAAGTTGGAAATGCCTAGCCCCCAAATACCAAAATATAATTGGGGAGATGGATAATACATCTTAAAAAGAAGTAAATGATCAAATATTTAATTATAATAAAAAAATAAATGCATAAAAACCTTGACCAAAATAATACCTAAAACAACAAAAATCTAAAATAAAACCTAATGATTAAATTAATTTCTATGGGGCGTCACAATACTGAATGGTTTTGCTCTCTAAGAAGATGTGTTTTCACTGTTTAGATTTGGCAGAGACTAATATCAGAACCAGTTCCCTTCCTAGAGTTCAGATCCATGGAGTTTAGAGATAATATATTTAAGTAGGTCCCAGAAGTGAGGCTTTGGGGGATTTGAAAAACATGACAGCAGTTCATGAGGCATCCCCAGATGTACAGCATGCACTGGGCACAGAGCTGATTGTACTCTCTAGGTAGAAGCAAGCAATACATAGGAATAGGGACCGGGACATTTTAAATCACAAGGGACCTGTGTCCTCCCTGGCTCAGAAGAGCAGTATATATGGAAGAAACAGTCAGAATGAGAGGCAGGGTAGCTGAATCCTGGTACCAATATGGCACCACGTGGCTGAATGGGCTGTATTGGAATAAGACATTGAACCTTTTCCAGAGTTCCCTCCCTGTAAAAAAATATCAAAAGTATGGATTTGATGAGGTTCTTCTGGCTTCCAGGAGCTTTGATTTTTAGTGTGAGCTGGCCCTCTCTCAAGCAAAGTTTGAGATCAAAGTGTCATATCTCAAATACCATAGGCTGAACTAGAGATGCTGTCTATTGGGTAAGCTAATGGAACCAATGAAGGTTTGAGATAAAGTAAACAGGAAACAATGCCCTACCTGGCACCATTATCCCTCTATATTGCACCTCAATGATGTGACTCCCATGGATGGTGGTTTGCATGCAGTTGGATTCTCTGCAAGCTCATTACATTTGCTGCTGTTGATTGAAAACAAAAACAACCCATGGAAACAAAGCTTTCCTCAGAGATGGTGTTATGGGTTGAAATTCATATGTGGAAGTCCTGGTGTCCCCAGCTAAGAATGTGACCTTATTTGAGAGGAGGGTCATTATAGATAAAATCAGTTAAGATGAGGCCATACCAGGGTAGGGTGTACCATACTCCAATATGACTGGGTCCTTATAAAAGGTGGAAATCTATAACCCACATAAGGAGAACCCTGTGTGAAGATGAAAGCAAAGATCGACAAGCCCAGGCAGGCAAGGATTGCCAGCAAACACGGGAAACCAGGAGAGAGGCTTGAACAACCCTTCCTCACACCCTCAGAAGGAAGGAGCTGGCCTCTGGGACTGTGAGACAATACAGTTCGGTCATCCAACCACACAGGTTGTGGTACTTTATAATTGCAGCCTCATCAACTAATCCAGGTGATTTGAACGTTTGAAAGGAAAACCTGGCCATGGCAAACTGAATGACTCACTCATTTTCCCTCCTTTCCATAACACCATTAACACCATTTTAGGGGGAAAAAAAGCCCTTTTATTGACATGAATTCCTAAATAAAGGAACACATTAACCTTTTGTTAATTTATATTTTAAGTACCTAAAAAAAAGCACTATTGCTCTTTCTTACTAAACACTACATTTTCTGTCCTTAGAAAAGGTAAGACCCTTCTCTTTAGTAAAACCCGACAAAAATTTGTTGAGCCTTTCCTATTGATCAGAAATCATTAGAGTGCTTGTAAATTAGATTTCAGATTTTACTCTAGTTTTCACCATATCAATGTACTAAAAATGCACAGGCTTGAAATGACTACCTTCAGTACATAAGTGATATCATTTAGTCAAAATCTGAATTATTATGGAGAAGCTTCTGGAAAAGATAATACAAAAACAGAGGAGAAAGGCCCTCACAGATGCATATTGTAATTATAACTGTCCAGAGCTCCTAGAAAACCATAAGCAGAATTGATTTTTAGTGTGCTTGCTAGCTTTAAAGAGGTGCAGAGTGACAGGAAAGTTTCTCATCCGTGGTTAGGCCAACACCAAAGTAATTACAAGCTCTGACTTGAATAATTGGAAAATGTCACAGTAACTACCAGTCTCTGCTATACACCCTGTCCTGCATCACGAGGAACTTGCATAGTTTAGGGATAAATAACTCCAACAGAGCTCGAGTGGGCACAAAAGGGGAGGCACCTGCCCAAGAACCTCTGTGGCTGAGATGATCTGGGAAGTGTGTGGTACTGGGACATCTGAGGAGGAGAACTGAGGCTTACTCTGGTTTCTAAATAATATTTCAGCTTTAATAATATATTATATTTGATAACATATTATATTACATAATAATAGACACCAAGCCCTTTCTTTAAGTTGAGGAGCAAAACTAGGCATGTCAGAATCAAAGGTCAGTACATTCAATTACTTAAACAGCAGTTCTCAAACTTTAAGGTGCACTAGAATTGACAGCAGATCAGGAAGCTGTCTTTTTAACCATGTTTCTGAAGCAGGTGGTTCTAAAATCTGTACTTTAAGAAACTGGCTTAGAGGACAGGTAAAACAGTGAGACATGCAGTCCAGAAATGGTGTTGGCATGCCTCTGTACCTGAGGACTGAAATAGACATCTTAGGAAAGCTGGCAAAGAACAAGAAGGGAAATGATGGTCACAGAGGCTTCCAAAAGCCCTGCCTGGGTCTTTGAGGTTTGTGTCGCCTCTGCTCTAGAGCTGGTGTTCAGAGTGTTCACAAGGGTTGCTATTCTTCTTAGTAGGCTAGGAACTGGTTGGTGTTTGGGAGCTCTGCATATTACCTATGTTACCGAGATTAGATATTTAGCCATTTACCATGCCACACTACCCTTCCAGAAAGTGCACATAAGTAAACTAATAAATGATTTGGCACTTTGTTAAAAACCACAAATGTGGTGCCTGTTATTTAACATTGTGCATATATCTTACTTCTTGTTATGCATCAATATGCTTAATAATTTGTAAATACAAATATTGGAGTTTAAAAGCTGTCATTTAAATTATGCCCTTTCCCCATGTATTCTACCTACTCTGGAGAAGTTTAAATTATTCATTTTCTGCATTTGATTTAAACTCTAGTTATTTTGGACAATGCCGATCTTTCACATGTATGTCCAAATCCTATTTACATGAAATAACTTAATGGCTATTAATAAAAATGATATCAAAATATTTAGCAGCCTTTCCTTAGATGAAGCTGTTATATTGCATCTGAGTTGATTTAGGAGTAGACACTTGAAAGCTTTGGTTCTCATCTCTGGGTTTCCCTTCTAATGAGGGTTATTTACCTGAGCATTGGGCAGTTACTCCATCTTTCTGGTTTGTTCTTTATTTATGTATCTATATAATGGGAAAAATCACCCCCTGCTATGAATTAGATGAGTGTCACCCAAAGGTCCCCATGGTGGTGCTTTGGGATGTGGCAGAACCTAGGTAGGGCCTAGTGGGAGATCCATAAATCATTGAGGGTATGCCCTTGAAGGGAACTGCAGGACCCTGGTCCTTTCCTCTGCTTGCTTCCTGGCTGATGACACAAGTGGTTTAAGTGCTTTCTGTTTTTGCTCTTTAGCATGCTCACCAGAGGCCCAAAAGAATGGTCTGTTCAATTTTGTACTGAAACCTTAAAACCATGAGCCAAAATAGCCTTTTTCTCTTTATACATTAATTAGCTCAGGTATTTTGTTGTAGCAATAGAAAGCTGACTAATACACTCTCCTAATTTATGCAGGGTTGACTTGAATTACACAAGTGCAAATGTCAGCCAGGCTCCTTGCTCTTGGAAGATAAATTTTAAATGTCCTCTTCTCTACTTAATGCTGGAGGTGTGGAATTTACCCTCATGATTGTCTTTTTGACTCTGGCAGTATAAGAGCATTTGTGAAGATTTAGTGAGGCTGACTCTTAGATAATGTTTGTCATCATGTTCAATACATTTTAACTGTTAGTATTATCATGGAAGATTATTGTTTGGAGAAATGAACATCCTATAGACTTGAGAGGCTCAAAAGAAGTGGCATACTGGCAAAATGTTTAATAAACAGAATTCTGGGGAAAACCCCCCCATGCTTATATATTTGTATGTAAGATGTTTTAAAATGAATTTTATTAAAAAGAATGTATAACAAAGTATTTATGGATGATGAAATATACAATCGTCTGTAGTATAAATTCAACATAATATATTGATTGTCACAGAATGTTTCTGTAGACCTTTGCCATCTGTGGCCAAACTATGATTGCAGTTGATGAATGTATAGATCTAATATGATGTTGGTTGATATTCTCCTTTACATTAATAAGAAGAAAACAAAATAAAGACATCTACCAGAATTTCATTCATGTGTAAACAGTTTGAGTGATTTCTTTGCTGAATAGGAAAATAATTTTCAAATACTGAAAGGTTATTTTTTTAAATTCACATGTGCTATTAGCAATGTGACAGCTGTAGATACAATGTTAAGTTTGAAAAACAGATAATCCACAAAACCAGAAATCCAGCACTAACTTAGAGTGTCTGTCAATTGCTGTGGAATAAATACTTCTAATTCAGTCTAATAATGTGATGTCACTGAATGTTAGGATCAATTGCATAGCAACCCCAAATTATATAGTATTTCCACTATGTGGATAAATATATATAATCTCAAAAGCATAGGTAGACATGCAATAGAACAATTAGAAAGAGATGAGTTTTGAGTTAACTGCCTTTTAAGAATATAATTCATTTACTTGTAAGTTTATGTAATTTAATTGTTAATAATGACTGTGCTTAAATGGCCTGCAAAATTTGACAGTAGGGGCAGGGTTGTGGCTCAGTGGCAGAGCACTTGCCTAGCATGTGTGGGGCACTGGGTTCGATTCTCAGCACCACATATAAATAAAGAATAAAATAAAGGTCCGTCAACATCTAAAAATATATAAAAAAAAATTGACAGTAGATTCTCATAAGCCAGAATGAGCAAGCTCTACTTCAGCATACCATTGCATGAAGGCAAAAATTAAAACATGAGGAGCCAATTTTAGCATAATCTGTTGAAGTTGTTGCTTCCATTGGAATAATTATGGCTACTGGCAAAATGTTGGAGTAGTTGATGTCAGAGAACCAAAGATCCCGATGGGGCTCCAAAATAACAAATAGCAAGGGGCACACAAATGCGTATGTTCATTCCTAATTTCTTTTTTTAAAATATGTTTTTAGACGTTGTAGACCTTTATTTTATTCATTTATTTATATGTGGTGCTGAGAATTGAACCCAGTGCCTCACACATGCTAGTCAAGTGCTCTACCACTGAGCCACACCTCAGCCCCTTCATTCCTAATTTCTTACTCAACAGATGTTCAAAACACAATTAAGTGAACATTTTGATTTTCAAAAGTCAAGACTCAGCTGGGCATGGTGGCATAGAGGTTGAGGCAGGAGGATTGTAAGTTCAAAGTTAGCCCAAGCAACCTAGCGAGTCCCTAAGCAACTTAGGGAGAGAGACCCTGTCTCAAATGAAAAAAAATAAAAAAAAAGGGTTGGGGATGTGGCTTAGTGGTTTAGCATCCCTGGGTTCAATTTCCAGTATAAAAATAAATAAAATAAAATAAAAGTTACAGCCCACCCTTTTCAGTTCTAAAAATTAGAAACTGAAAAGCATGCACAACTTCATGTATGGAGTGTAACACATTTGAGGTGCTAAAATTCACAACGTTTATATGAACGAAATTTCATCTATCTTGGTGAGTTAATGATCCATTTTGTTTCAGTGACACTTTTCCTCACATTGGGGGAAAGATGATCTCAGATGACTCCACTCTATGTCGTATTGCTGGTCTAGGACAATTTCCTACTAATTGCCAGGAACAACCAAACACCCCTGGTAATCATCAAAGCTTAGGCCAGTCTCGTTACAAGTACATAATGAATAAGCATTTAAAAGACTTGGCAGAGTGCCTGGTCTTGACAACATGTAATTAACCCTGGGCTATAATTTTAGATGGCACAGAGTTTCAGTGAAAAACAATTTAAGGGAAAACAAATGTTCCTTCAAGCATTTTTAGACTTTATCAATGATTTTAGAAAGTTAGTATCATTCCTTATAATATATGGGGATAGATCAATGGAAAGGTCACTGGGTTCAGAATGGAGGGACTATATTCTAGTCTTGATTCTGTAACTACATATATGATGTTGAGTAAATAAAGTCATCTCTATGTATCTCAGTTTCATGATTTTTAAAGTAAAAGTACTGAGCCGGGCGTGGTGGCGCACGCCTGTAATCCCAGCAACTCGGGAGGCTGAGTCAGGAGGATTGCAAGTTCAAAGCCAGCCTCAGCAACTTAGCAAGGCCCTAAGCAACTCAGTGAGACCCTGTCTCTAAATAAAGTACAAAATAGGGCTGGAGATGTGGCTCAGTGGCCGAGTGTCCCTGAGTTCAATCCCCGGTTCCAAAAAAATAAAAAAAATAAATAAAGTAAAGGTACTGGGCTAAAAATTGCTTCTTTTTTGCTATTTTTTAAATAAGGAAATTAATCTCTATGACCAAAAGAATTTCATGTCTTATGAGTTTAGAAATTCAACAAATATGTCCTCAATGTTTTTCACTTGAACATCCACTAAGGCCCTTTTACAGATTTTCAATGTCACCCTTCCCTTTGTTCTTCTGAACAAACATTGATTCCTCCTGTTTCCAAATGTATACTTGACCTTCTTGCAAATGTGTATTATCGGTCTTCCCTATTGAAGTCTGTTTACATTCCAGAACAAGGCTCTCTTTTCCGGTAGATCATAAAGCAATTCTCGGAAGGGCCTGGGGTGGGAGGTGGAGGATATACTCAGGTAGAAGAGATATCTTACAACCTTGGCCTGTTATGAAACTGGGTGTGGCAGTGTCAGCCCTGGGACTGGTGAGCACTCTTCCATCTGCTGGCAGTTTCTTATCAATGGTTGCATCTTGTTTATAAATTCTGAATCTGTGGTCTCTTTTATTTTTAAACATTGTCCAATTAAAAAGATTCTATGCTTCTAAGCATACTGTGGCTGAGATCAAAGAAGAATAATTACCAACCCTAATGAGAGTAACAGCTTCCCCTAACCAGGCATTAAGTCTGGAACTTCACACACGTGACAGCATCTACAATTTCAACAACCCCTCAGGGTGCGACAGCTTCACGCAGGGGCACAGGTGGCCAGAGGAGCTAAGTGCTATGCCCAAAACACAGCCTTCTTTTTTCTAAAATTTCTAAATTTTAATTTTCTAATTTGTGCTTTATAATTATACATAACAGTGGGATGCATTGTACCATGTTTGTACATGCACATAATTTCATCAATCTCATTTCTTAGTGTCTTTCCCTCCCCTTTCTTTCTCCCTCCCCCTAATCTACTCTTTATTCTATAGACCACCCTTCCACTTTTACTATAATTTTGATTAGCACATTATAATTATATATAAAAGTGGTATTCACTGTGGTGTGTTTGTACGTGGACAGCATAATTTGGTAGATTTCATTTCCCAGCAGTTTCCTATGTCCTCCCCTCCCCTCCTCTCTCTCCCTCTTGATCCCCTTCTTCCACTCTCTTGGTTAAAAAAAAAAAAAAAATAAATAAATAAATAAAGAGATCTCAAGACATGGGTTTCTAACCTGGGTATGGCTGGTTAGTAAACACTGAGTTCCTTACACTGCCTCCCTCTGTATGTAAGATCTAGAGCATGACACAGAGAATATGGCGCCTGTCTTGGTTTTGAATAGGAAAAGAGCAGAGGAATAGCTTGGAGAGATTCGGAGCCTGCAGATTCCACTATTTATGTCTCTCATGGTGCATAGGTGGAGCTGGTGGAGGATGCCCCTTTTGAAGAGGCCAATGCAACAGTTCTCTAAGCAAAGCTTTATAGTCAGCTCATGCCAATGAAAGGCTTCTAACATGCTGTCCATCCCAGAATATTTTTCATACTAAGATAAAAAATACATGAATAGAGTGTACTGAGACATCATTTGGTAGAAAATTGAGGAACATTTCTATATACGCTATGTATATTTCACAACTGGGTAAAATTACAACCAACTTTTATTAAGGAATTATTAGAACAAATTGTCAACTAGTTTCTTAATTTGATCCTGATTTAAACAGAACAGTTCTGTGAGATAGGCATGATAATTTCCATTTTACACAGATGAGAAAAAGGACCTTTTGAGAAGCTGTGGAAATATATAAGGTTATTCTTAATATATATAAGTGGCATAATTAGAATTTCTAGCCAGATCTGAGTCTTCCCTTGCCTTTCTTTACACTATTAAGTGGTTATGGTTATGAATCTGAGGTGTCCCCCAAAAGCTGTGTTAATGCAGGAATATTTGGACATGAAATGATTAGACTATGAGAGCTGTAACCTAATCTAAGGACCACCCTTCTACTTTTAGCTTCAATGAACTATGTCCATCCTAGTCCATCCTACCTTGAATAGACTAAATGGGTGGTAACTGTAGACAAATGGGGCATGGTTGGAGGGGGTGGGTCACTGGGACAGGCCCGGAAGTGTTCATCTTTCTTTCAGTCCCTTTCCCTTGCTCTCTCTGCTTCCTGGCCACCATGAGAAGAGAAGAGCTTCTCTGCCATGCCCTTTCTCCATGATGTTTTGCTTCACGTTCAGCCTAGAGCAATGGAGTTGGCAGACGTGGTCTAAATCTCTCAAACCATGAGCTCAAAATAAACTTTTTCTCTTCTAGGTTGTTCTTGTCAGGTATTTTAGTTAGCACAGTGATGAAAAGCTAACACCAGTGGAGTGGACTTCTCTTTTGGCCCACCCAGCACTCCTTTTTTTCGGTTGGTAAGAGCAGTCTGCTATACCTTTGAAGAACTATCCTTTCCCTGTTCCCTGTGGTCCTGTTGGGAACACACATCACAGCACCTCACCCACACGACATCGAGCCTTTGACTCAATGTAGGCTCATAGACTCTGAGGAATCCAAACCTTGGGCAGCTTGGTGAACAACAGGTGAAAAGAGATAGGAGCTGAGGAACAACATGAGAAGCAAGTCCATGGATCTGAGATCGTCTAGAAACAAGCTCAATGAGAGCATGGGGCATGAAGATTCCTGAAACAACTACATCCTGCTCCCCCCCCCCGCACTGTACCTGGGACCTGGCAGAGGCTCCATGAATGCTGCTCAGTGAGTGACTGCTTCCTCTGAGTGGCTGGCTTTCAGTGTGTTTGGTAGTTTAGCTTTTCCTTCAGATTATGTTAAAAAATTGTTATCATTCTGTGATTTCCTTTGCAACTCAGGTTTTCTAGCTTGTAAGCTGAGAACCCTATTTGATACCTATTATATTTACATAATTGTTACATATGCTATGATATTTGAGGGCCAGGCCTACAGCAATGTGCTTCACCCAGGGAAGGAAACTGATAGAAAACTTCTCACTGCAGCATTAAGAAACTAATATAATCCCTTCGGAGAGATCATTTATTAAGTGGCATGAGGACCCCCATGAAAAAGACCACTTAACTGTATGTGGGGAGTGGTTTATTACCTATTTCCACTTTCACTTGATTCAATCATCAGGCTTGACCAACTTCCACAGGATTATCCAGGGACAGTCATGCAAATGAATCAATTTAAACAACACATGAATTCACAGGAAATGTTAACATTTTCTCAGGAAGAGAAGGGCTAATTGTTTCTGTGGAGAAGTAGTAAGATTAAAAAAAAAGTCACTAGTGCACACACAACCAGTGTCAGAGAAATCACATGCCTTCTTTCTTTGGTTTTCACCTCTCTGAGGGCAGAAAAAGGGAGGGATGAGGTGAAAAGGAGCACATTAGATTAGTTGTGAGTGACAAAGGCCATGGAGTCGATATTTTCAAATGAAGTTTCATAGGCCTGCAGCACCTGGGATATGCTTGGACAACATCCACCCTTCTCTTAGGAGATATCTGGGTTGGTTATCTAAGTTTGGGACATAAAGAAATCACATCATTACCCTACATATATGTATGGTTACATGAATGGTGTGAATTTACATCGTGTACAATCATAGAAAGGAAAAGTTGGACAATGAATCAAAATGCAGTTTGTAAAAATTAAAAAAAAAAAAAAGAAATAACACTTGCCTGAATGTCCATTTGGATGGCTGGATATAAGCCAGAAATTTTTCCTTAGCACTGGAATGAATGCATGAAAAACCTCTTTGATCCAACCCTAAATTCTGGAAACTGGGAAGTTGGAGCTGTGAGACTCAAAGTTACACGTGCTCAGCGTTATATGGATTCTATGGCAGGTTAAAATATTGTCCGTGCCATCTGGTAACCAGTTAAACCCAGCTGTAAAAGGACTCATGGTATTCAACAATGACCAATGTGTCCCCTGTGTACACAGCTGTTATACGGAGTTTCCCATCATTTCAAGTGAAACCTCAAGAGGCATTTTTTAAACAAACGTGATTCCCCCAACTCTCACATTATAACAAAGTGCTTCTGTAATATAATGCACGGTTATGGTAATGGTGGAGGTTTCTAAGTTGCCACTTTGATACAGGAGGCTCTAACTCCTTTAAAAAAACAAACTAAACGCCGTACTATATGCATATTTTGTTAGTTCCCTCATGTCCTTTTTCTGTTCCATTCATGAGATATCACATTACACTAAGTTGTCCTGTCCCCCTGGGCTCTTATGAACCGGAATGGTTCTCAGAATTTCTCTGTTTTTGATGACTTAGAAAGTTTTGAAGGGCACTCATGAAGTGTTTTGCAGAATGCTCTACAATTTGGGTTTGGCTGATGTTTTCTCATGGTTCCATGAGTATCCATGCATTTGGGAGGAGAGTCGCAGAGGAAAGTACCATTCTCCCATCATGTCAAAGCTACATACTATCAAAATGAGTGAACACTGTTAACCTGGATGACCTGGCCATGGTAGTGTGCATCAGGCTTCTCTAAAGCTATCCCCACCTCCCTCTCCATGATGCACTCTTGGGTAACATGCCACTGATGACAGCCCCCAGTTAGGGAATGGGATGTTAAATTCCACTTCCTTGACAGTGGAGTATCTATATAAAGCATTTGGGATTCTCTATGGGAGTTTGGTCCCTTCTCCCCCATTTATTTATTCAATCATATATTAATATCCATATGGACTCTTGGATATTTATTTATTCTTTGGATTATAATTCAATGCTATGTTATTTTGTGACTCAAATTTTTCTATCTTTAGCCATTGAGAGTTCTTTCAGCTGGCTCCTGTGCCTTCTGACATACCCCTTTAGTTTTGCTTTCTGAACACTAATTGCCTTAAAAAAATTAAATACCTGTAGTTTTTGATGGCTTGAGTATAGAACCACTGAGGAACTAGGGGGAATCTTCTAACCCTTAGCAAATACAAAGCACAGGTCTCTTTATAGTTAATTCAAATGTTTAAGAGTGACCTCGTTTACTTCATTATTCATTTATGGGGCAATATTTGTTCTTCCCAATGTGCTAGGGGTTTGGAATTGGGTTAAATTTTAAAGTCACTTCTAGCGTGTGATTGGCATTAGTACAGGCTGAAAGGCTGTGTCTTGTAGAACTAAATGTCCATTGGAGGTGGCCAAGGTAAACTATGGCTGACCAGTGCATTAACCTTTCAGGGGCACCTTCTGCATCCATTCTCACCTGTACTTTCAGATTAAATCTGAAAGTTCACTGTGCAGATTCCATAGTTGCTTAAAACTTGTGACAAGTGATGAAATTGCTTCTAAGCTGGAGACTCAGCGGTGAAGTAGAAACAATGTGGAATTATTCACCTCTGGAGACCCTCGGTGTCCTTTGATCCTGTTAGTTGGGCATAGTGCTCAGCATGTAGTATGCCTTCAAAAATCATATTTAACTGTCTATCATTTGAGTATTCTATTCTATTGTCTGAACTAGATAGACATGTACATCTCATTTTATAATAATCTTTTTTCTTTTTCTTTTTAAGAGACCGGGTCCCTAAGTTGCCCAGGCTAGCCTTGAACCTCAGGGCTCCGGTGATCCTCCTGCCTCAGCCTCTGGAGTAATTGTGACTATAGGCGTGTACCATCACTTCCAGCATTCTAATAATCTTTTGAGCTAGATACCATTATTCTCTTGTTGCAGACGAGGAGACAGAGATCCAGTGAGGTTCAGTAATTTATCTGGTCAACTTCAGAGGGGCATTCTAGTTCAAAAGCTGTACACTAGGTTACTTGACTGAACAAAAGAGCTTGGCTATATAACCTGGCAGTTTCCTCAAAGGAAACTCAGTATGCCACCTGTCGTGTGCTTGCTGGTGTGGTTCTACTCTGTTTATAAGAAAAAGAGAGGGGTTATATGTGTAACAGATACTTTTCCCCTCCCAGGAGACTTTGTATTTAGAATGATCAAGTCATGTCCTCTTGGGAGGGACTTCAAGAGAATTCCAGAACAGCAGGGTTACAAGGAAGCTTAAAAGCATTCTAGCTAGAGAAAACACCATGCCCTGCTTCTCTCCCCTCTGCAACAGTTCCCCCAGATGGCCGCTCAGCTTCAGGAGAGGCTTCCATTATCAGAGCAGCCTGAGTCTTTAACCACACTATGAAACTCTGCCTTAGGTAGAACAATCATTTCTTTGTAACATCCATGCTTGGGTTTTGACTCTTCGCCCTTGGGAAAAGAATTCTCAGCCTGAACCCACGTGCGAGCCTCATCAGCTTCCTGGACTGCATAGGGAGGCAGGGCAGCCCAGGGTCAAGCACTGCTTATTCTGCAGCAGACCCAAGAGAGCACCCTTCACAGAAGGGCAACCACAGGATTGAGATGCCAATTTATTCCAAGTTCAAGGTATTAATACATGCCCTGTTCTGAGACAGCTAAGATCGGATGTTCACTTAGGATGAATAAATACTAGCCCTTTGCTTCTCTGAGGGATCTTTACTTCTTAATGACATCCTAATCATCCTTTTATAACCCCCTACGAGATGTTTCAGTCCACTGTGTGAGTGTAAAGTGCTTCTATGGGTGAGGGTAGAAGCCTCTTGGATTCAAAATTCAAAACAAACAAGTTGAGGAAATCTTGGACAGGCCTGAATTTACAAAAGCAGTTTTGAAGAAGAACGATGACCACTAGCCAAAGAGGAGGAAGTTTAAAGACTGGGGAAGAAAAATGCGATTGATTTCATTTTCTTCTGATATGAACATCAGGTGTTCAGATGCACTGAGATGAAAAAACAAGGGATGGGGGGAAAATAAGTAGCTGTTCAGACTGCCAGGAGCTTAAGAAATACAAGGTATATTTTAATTCAAGCTTTCTATGCCTTGGGGATCAGATCTCAAGTTTTAATTTAATTTGGCTTGAAGAATCTGACCCACTGAAAGCTACTGTCAGAGGAGGAAGAAAGCACCTGAAATTACTACCACCAAAAACTGAATGCCCACGGTGGAAAGAATGCAGTCAAAGGAACCATCGTCCCAAGTGTGACAGCTCAGTGATTAAAATCCAGGATATACCTGAAATACGGAGTTTTAGGTATGGACTTTATAATGAATTGTCCCCAGCTGCTCCAAAAGTAAAAGCCCCTGAATAGGGTGTTAGTCACTGCAATAGCTAAAACAATGCCTACTGTTATTGGCAGGAACATCAAAGGTGTCTTCCTTTTAGAAATGGTCTCAGGGATGGCATTGTGTGCAGTTCCTTTGAAACTGTGTGGGTTCTTGTGCTTGGAAGGGCCCTGTGCTTAGATTAATGCTCTGCTGTTGTCATCTTGAAATTAATGATTTTTGAACAAGGACCACACATTTTTATTTTGCATGAGATTTGTCCAATTATGTAGCCAGTCCTGAATGGTTGAGATGCTTTGGAAAGGTCAAGTTGTTATGCATAATAATCTAAATAAAATATAAGTTTCTTCCAACAATGCACTAAGATAAAGGTTCTTTTCAGGGGTTAGGGTGGCCCAGTGGTAGAACTGTGTTTAGGATACCTGAGACCTTGGGGTTAATCCCTAGTGTGTAGAGAAAGGAAAATGTTCTTCTCAAAAGTAAAAGGAGGATGGCATTTCAGATTGAAAGACAGAATAGTAAAGTTTCAGAGAATGGCAATCTTAGTGATCACAGTTTTTAAAAAGTAGACTTTGGATCAAGGTTGTATTATATTGAAATATTTTAGTTGGAGAAGACAGTGTAGAATTGCCTTGAAATTGTCAATATGTATGACAAAATTATGCTGTTAAAAATGGTTCTCTCTCTTATTTTTACCTGATAACTACTTAGGAAATATTAACTGGGTATCAGGCACAATTCTAGGTACCAGAAGTAAATAGGAATTAAATCAGCTGCAAGAGCAGGTATCACACAGGATAGTAAACTTGGGCACTGTTTCCCCAATATATACATATATGTTTTTGGTACTGGAGATTGAGCTCAGGGGCACCTGACCACAGAGCCACATCCCCAGCCCTTATTTTTTGAGACAGGGTTTCGCTAAGTTGCTTAAGGCTTGCTAAGTTGTTGAGGCTGGCTTTGAGCTTAAGATCCTCCTGACTCAGCCTCCCAAGCCACTGGAATTACGAGCATGCACACACCTAATCTTTTTTTTTTTTTTTTTTTTGAGACAGAGTCTTGCTAAGTTGCTGAGGCTGATCTCACACTTGGGATCCTCCTACCGCAGCTTCCTTAGTCTCTGGGATTACAGGTGTGCACCACTGCACCCAGCTTCCTCAATCATTTTAATCCTTTGAGCTTTAAATTCAGTCTAGATGAACTGAATAACTCCCTTAACATCAGAGAACCGCAAAAGGAGAGTATATAGAGCAAGTACAAAGCCTTTAGTTTTTTCTATGGCAAATAAAACAATGAAACATATATCTTTTTTATGAGGCAGCAAGAATATAATCAGTTACAAAGGTAAAGAAATGTTTCATGACTTGACTGAAAACTTACTTCATCTATTTATCTTAAATGCCCAACCATATGTTTCATGAGTTTAAGTGCACTTAACTGGTTCCCTTGAATTTTGATGGATGGTTTTTCTATTTGTATATGAAAAATAATTCCACTTTTGGTAGAGGAGAAATAGGCTCAAATCTTTTGATTCTGCACAAAACAGGAATATTTTGTACCAAAATAAATCATACAGAGAATTTGAAAAAGAAAACACTTATTCCACCAACTTAACACAATTAATGATGCCTAAATAAACCCCAAACAGACTCTTTTCAGACATATATGGTTCATTGTATAAATAACATCATAATGTAAATGTTATTTTGTATTACATCACATTTATTTCCATAGCACCAGCTATACTCTTCATTTCTTCATGTTTTGCTATATTTTTGTTGTTGTTGTGCTGGGGATTGAACCCAGGACTTTGGTGCATGTGAGGCAAGCACTCTACCAACTGAGCTATATCCCCAGTCCTAGATTTTATTTTTATCAAAGATAATTTTTACATCCAAATAGTTCTTCAGGGACTATTATGAAAAGCACCAGCCCATCCATTCACTACTCCCATATCTTCTGCACCAAAGGTAATCACCCTTTTTTGTGTGATTTTGTTTAGAGAGTTCTTTTCAACTCTCTAAATAAGATGTTTATGTTGCTGTTTCCAGGTTTTTGTGCTCACTTTGGACGAGGATCACATGGCTCCCTCTTACCACCGCTACCTCTATACTAACCCTTCTCACTGCTCTATTCTCTTAATAGGGTTGCATCATAATTTTGCTTAGCTTGCTATGTACCTTCTTATGTCATGAACACTATTTATAACTATGCTCTGTAGTAATGTCTCATTACTTTTCCTTGTATTTTTCCCCAATGGAAAAAATTACATACTATTCCATTTTGCTTGTTTACTGATTTGTTTACACACCTTTTATTGATTAAATATCAAACTGTTCATAATGTCCAGTTGGCTCAGATGTATCAGATGCTGTAGCAGAGTCATCCACCTGAGTAGACTTTGCTCAGAAAGAATAGCTTTCTGACTTGATCCAGTCTGCTCTCTATGCCTGATATACAGCTGTCATCCTGGGAACTTCCTCCACCTTCACTCTTCGCTTCTAATGTTCCCTTATCTGCTTCATGGTTTTCATATTGTCCTCTTTTTGGTTTATCCCCATATTTTTATGGAGTGCATCCTCCAGTATCTTTTTGAGAACAGGACTCATGGGAAGTAAGCCTTTCAAGATCTTTCAAGTCTTTCAAGATCTTTGAAAATGTCTTCATGTTAAACTTACTCATGATTAATAGTTTACCAAGATATAGAAGTTTATTTTGCAACATAGTTTTCCTTCAGATTTTCAAAGGCATTATTCCATCACTTTCAAGGTCCACATGTAACTGTTAAGAAGTTTAAAGTTATTGTGTCCTGATTTTTTTCCCCCCTTTGGTACTGGGGATTGAACCCAGGGGTACTCCACCACTGAGCCACATCCCCAGCCCTATTTTGTATTTTATTTAGAGACAGGGTCTCACTGAGTTGCTTAGTGCCTTGCTAAGTTGCTGAGGCTGGCTTTGAACTCGCGATCCTCCTGCCTCAGCTTCTGAAGCCACTGGAATTACAGGCATGTGCCACCATACCCAGCTTCAGCGTCTCCTTTTATTTCATAATTACAGTAACTTAACTGAGGAAATAAGTAATAGTTGGGCATGGGGAGGTTTTTGGTATTTTCTTCTCCCTGCATAATCTGATTCCTTCAATTAGTTTTGTTGTTGTTGTTCCTTCTCTTTGAGATAGTGGCTTTTCTCAGATTTCTGATAAACCTTGGTTATCTGTGCATACTTAAAAGTGGCACTACAAAAAAAAAAGTGGCACTACAAATCTATGGAGACAGAAGGTGAATTAGCAGTTACCTAGTACTGGGGAATTGAGGGGGATGGAATGATTGCTAATAAGTACAATTTCTTTTTGGGGGTAATGAAAATGTTTTTAAATTGGCAATATAATAGTTGCACATCTCTGAATATACTAAAAACCATTGAATCATACACTCCAAGTGCACTAGGTATATGGTATGTGTATATTTTAATGAAATCATTTCAAACAAAAAGTAGGACTCTAACAAAAACATTAAAAGCTCAAAGTGCATGGCAGTGGCTTCTCTAGGAGTTCACTGTAGGGTGATTTGGCTGAGCTGTTTAGTTGGGGAGGCTCTGTTTCTGAAAGACTGTCTTTGTCTTTCTCCCTGGGTTGACCAGATTCCCTAGAAGGACCATAACCCGTCTTTCCGTCCTGGAGTGGCTGCCAGCATTACAGAGGACAAGAGAGGAAAGCAGCTGTCACCACCTAATCCCCCCAGTTGGGGGAAGGTTCTTTAGATGCTGTTGTGCCTGGTAATCCCCAATCCAGAGCTCCTCTGTTCTGCCCACTCCAGAGAACAAACCTCCTAAAAAAAAAAAAAAAAAAAAAAAAAAAAAGAGCTAAAAAAGAAGTAGTTAGCCAGTGGTAGAGTGTAGGAGGTGATCTGCCTGCTTTTTAACCAGACTTTTAACCAAAGATACTTATCTGAGCTGTGTCCCCCTTTCCCACCTCACACACGTTAGAAGATTCCTGTGCCTCTACTTCCTGAGCATCTGTTTGTTTGTTTTTGCAGTGCCTTGGAATTGAAATTGTAGTTATTTAGGTACTGGGGATTAAACCTATGAGCGCTTTACCACTGAGCTACATCCCTGTGCTTTCTTACTTTTTATTTTAGGAAAAGGTGTCGGGCTGGAGTTGTGGCTCAGTGGCAGCGTGCTTGTCTAGCATGTGTGAGGCACTGGGTTTGAGTCTCAGCACCATATATAAATAAATGAGTAAAACAAAGGTCTATCAACATCTAAAATAAAATTAAAAAAAAAAAAAAGGAAAAGGTGTCACTAGATTGCCAAGTCTGGCCTTGCACTTGCCATCCTCCTGGCAGCCTCCTGAATTACTAGGATTTACTAGGCATGTGCCATCACACCCAGTTTATTCCTGAGATTTTTGAGGAGTCTGTGGATCAAGTTGGTCCTCGACTCTTCTTTCATTTTCATGGATTTTGGTGGAGAAGGCAAAGGGCAAAGCATCTGTTCATACCATCTCTCTCTGAACAGAAATACATGCTTTGCCTTTTCCAACTTTTCAGGGTCATTATAATCTGTACTATCAAGATTATTCAGCTCAATGCCATGGGTGCAGTCCCCAGCACGCATGCACAGACACACACACAAACACACACATAAAATACATATATGTATGCATATATATATGTACACATATACACATGCATATTTAATTATAGGCATTATTCATTTAATATTATGGTTTGGTTAAAAAAAAACAGAATATTTGTTTTGGTACAAAATATTCCTGTTTTGTGCAGAATCAAAAGATTTGAGCCTATTTCTCCTCTACCAAAAGTGGAATTATTTTTCATATACAAATAGAAAAACCATCCATCAAAATTCAAGGGAATTTAAGTGCACTTAAACTCATGAAACATATGGTTGGGCATTTAAGATAAATAGATGAAGTAAGTTTCTGGTCAAGTCATGAAACATTTCTTTACCTTTGTAACTGACTATATTCTTGCTGCCTCAAAAAAAAGATATATGTTTCATTGTTTTATTTGCCATAGAAAAAACTAAAGGCTTTGTACTTGCTCTATATACTCTCCTTTTGCAGTTCTCTGATGTTAAGAGAGTTATTCAGTTCATCTAGACTGAATTTAAAGCTCAAAGGATTAAAATGATTGAGGAAGCTGGGTGCAGTGGTGCACACCTGTAATCCCAGAGACTAAGGAAGCTGCGGTAGGAGGATCCCAAGTGTGAGATCAGCCTCAGCAACTTAGCAAGACTCTGTCTCAAAAAAAAAAAAAAAAAAAAAAAAAAAAAAAAAAAAAAGCAAAACCCAAAAAAGTGAGGGATGGTGGAGCAGAAAAATGGAAAGAACCTGGAACCTGGACGATGTCACTGGGAAGCTGAACCCGAGGGGGACTGCATACCTCTGGACTTCATAGCACATATCCTTTAATTGAAGATAGCTCTGCGCAATCTTTTCTAGTGTCATGACACTCATTGCACATGAATATATTGGAACTGCCCTCTGGGGAACACGGAGGAGACTGCTGCCCTAGGTGAATCACCGCGGGATCTCAGCTGCCCTGCACGCCTCTCCACCTTGAAGACTGAGGGATAAATATCTCTACACATCCCTTCGTGGCTCACAGCAGGGTCGCCAGGCAGGTTGGAAAGTTCCAGTTTAGAAGCACTCACCTGTGAACTTGGCTGAAATCACTGTGACTGACACTCAGGCTCACTTCTGCTTGACAATGCAGCAACAAGATTCATAAAATACCTTCTCTACAACAGGTAGATATGCAACCAACCCTGACCTATGCCTAACCCACTTCCCTGACTGAACTATCTGCTTATACCCTTTTTTATCTTTCCGGTCAGGTAGGGGGCCACTCTCTGAATGACTGTGATCATATTTCATGAGGTCAAAAGAGGAACACTTTTAAATGGTACATTTGAGAATATATTCATGGTGGTTGAATAACTACAGATTTAAAAGGAAAAAAGCTTTATTAACCAGGAAAAGTTCATTCGTGTGTCAAATTATATTTTTATACAGTTTTAGGTTGGTGTACACAATGCTCTTGGCAAAAATTGATTTTTCTCTCTACCTATCATTTATGTTTCAAAATAAGTACCTTTTGTAAACTCCATGAGGGAGTGCATACCTGACAGGGCTGATGCTATATTAAATAAAATAGTATCTATAAAGTGTTTGCCAGACTATATATTGCACAAGTAGGCATCAAATGCATGTGTTTTAAGATTATCATGATCCATGATGTAAAAATTGTGCATTAAATAATGGTAGTTTAAAAATTCATCATCTATATTGATGCTTTTAAAAGACATGACCATTATTAGATAAATGCTACAAAATATGAAGCTCTCACCATCCCCCCAAGTCTTATTTCAATCTGAGGCCAGCACTCAGGTGACCTATCTTCCTGTTTTGGCAAAGAAGTGCCACACTCAAGTTACATCTGTGAGCTGCACGCACTTCAACAAAAATATCCAATTCCCTAGTTCCCCACAGTTCACACTGAGAGGGTTTTATGTGGAGCCCCTTGTTTATCAAAAACCGTTGTCACTGAGGCAAGGAAATGAATTTAAAATCTGCCTTAACCACAGGATGATACATGAAATGAATGATAATCAAGAGCAAATTGGAGAACTCTGCGCTATTTCACAGCACCTGGGCTGATGAGCTCACGGCATCTGTTTGCATCTGAAAATTCAGACATATTAATTATTGTAACCAACATGGATAGGAGCAAGTGATCAATACACATCTTCCTGGAATTAAACTCTTCATGCAATGACATTTTCATTTTTCACTGAGGATCCCTTCTTAGTTCAACCAAGCATTAGCACCTCAAAATTGCATTTGGATAATTAAGAATCATTTTTCTGAGCACTTATGCCAAGAACAGTGAACAATAATAACCATCAGGGTTATGCAGTTTTGCCCTTTGGCATGCTTCCTTTAGTGGCAGGCCTCAGGCTCTGCACTGGTCACCTTGCCTAACAGTCCTCCTAACTCACATTGTATAGTTCTTTCATTGAACTGAATACCACTTTCTTTCTACTGCATCTATTTGTACAAACACTAGTTTTCTTAAGAGCAAATATTTTCCACTTTTCCAACTTCTCTAGCATCTTATACATTGCCCTGTGATTAGAAGGTCCTACCCAAATGTTGGGATATGGAATTAAAGTATGCAAGAATATATTAATCCATGTGGCAAAGATACCAGGTTGAGACTCTGAGACAAAGCAATGTCCATCTGTAGTATTTAGACCTGTCTGGTGGCTGGTAGGGTAGGTCCAATGAAAGTTAATTTGATGAGGGTTGAGAAAGCACCATGAAGGTAAAAAGAATTGACACATGCCTCAGCTATCAGAGAATACATCTAGTTCACTGTAGTAGGCTAACTCCAAGGACTCATGTTTGATTCCTAGGGCAAGAGACAAAGGGGTGGGGCTGGGGCTGTAGGACGAAAGTGAGTATGTAAGAGAGCTTTAAGTTAAAACAGGAGCTGGGTGCAGTGGCACCTATCTGTAATCCAGTGACTTGGGAGGCTGAGGCAGGAGGATTGCAAGTTCAAGGCTAGCCTTGGCAATTTAGTGAGGTCCTAAAGCAACTTGGTGAGACCCTGTCTCAAAAACAAATAATAAAAAGGGATTGGGATGTGGCTCAGTGGTAAAGTGTCCCCAGGTTCAATTCCCAGTACAAAAAAAAAAAAAAAAAAACAAGTTAAAACAGGAAGTGCTATTTTAGTAAAATTCTATAAAATATCAAGCCTAAGCAGTATCACATTAGAGCCCCATAACAAGTAAGGGTGATTTCCATATGTGTCATGAAGCTCTCCTGGTGGGAGATGGCAGGGTCTGCTGTGAAATGAGGAGCAATGGTGGCTCTCAATGGGACTGGACTTGTTTGTGTGCACCCAAGGGAGACTAGGGACTTATGGGTAAACTTGGACAGTACTTGACAGGACACTTGGCATCTGCCATTGCAGATGGGACAGGCGCCAGTGAAATTTGGGTATCTGACTAGAATTCCATCTGTTCCCACATGTAGGTAAGACCCGGGTAAAACTCTAGTTACAGGGAAAGCTGAAGAGGCAGCAAAGTTAAAAAGCAGCATCAGCTTGGTCACTGCCATCTTATCAAAACTTGACAGCAGTCCTTCCCTTACGTGGGGCTTGCCTGTGCAGCATGATGGTGTTGGGAAGACTTCTGTTACTTCCCAACTCACTGTCTCAGGATGAGATGCTCATCAAAGCTAAAATACAGAGAACTCAGGGAAATGGGGCAAATTATGTTATGAGCATGTATGAATGTCAAAATGAACCCCACTATTATGTATAATTATAACTTACTCATAAAAACATCAAGAATGCAATGAACTCTTTTTGAAATAACCTTTTAAGCCCATTCACATCCAATCAGAAACATGTTCAGTACAGATACACTCATTATCGGTGATTTTGTCTATTTTGAAAGAGGCCTCCCGGAAAGAGGCATCAGGAATTGTAGGCTTTGGTTCTGGTCCTACCTACTTAGTTACGGTGTCACCTGAGAACCCTCATTCAGCACTTTTTCTGGGCCTCTCTAGGTTTACAGACAAGGAAGCAAAGGCAGATGCATCTAATTTCATTGAAAAATTTACAATAAAGTTTTAAGAAAAGATATAAACTTACTAGAAGAGCAGATGATGAGGAGAGGCTCACAGAAACAAAACTTTGGAGTTAGAAGGCATGCAGACAGGGAGTAAGCAGGCCAGCAAATGCAAGAGACCCAAATCCTAAGCCTTCATGGGGAAAAAAGGAAAAACACAGCCAGGTGAATAGCAGAAGACTGAAAGGTTTTATTTTTATTTTATTGTTATTATTATTTTTTCTTCTGTGGACATTTTGTTTTTTTGGGCGCTGGGGATTGAGCTCAGGGGCACTCAACCACTGTGCAACATCCCTAGCCCTTTTGCATATTTTATTTAGAGACGGGGTCTCACTGAGTTGATTTGTGTATGGCCATTGCTGAGGCTGGCTTTGAACTCCCAGTGCTGCTGTCTCAGTCTCCAGAGCCACTGGGATTCCTGGCGTGTACCACCATGCCCACTTGGGCATGTTTTATTTTCTTTCTTCTTTTTTTGTGGTGCTGGGAATTGAACCCAGGGCCCTGGGCTTGCAAGGGAAGCACTCTACCAACTGAGCTATATCCCCAGTCCTGTGGACATGCTTTTATTTTTGTTCTATGAGTGGAGTTTCTAGATCATACAGTAAGTGTATGTTTAACTTTTTAAGAAATTGCCATACTGTTTTCTGAAGTGGCAGCACCTCATTATGTCCCTAACAGCAGTGCTGTAGTTGCTCCACTTCCTTCCATACCTGGGGGGTGCAAAGTGCAGTCACATTGTGATCTTAACTGGTATCACCCTCATAACCAATGACTTTGAACATCTTTTCATGTGCTTCTAAGCCATTTGTAATTCTTCTTTTATAAAGTGCTTATTCAAGCTATTGCAGGACCATAGAACAGCATCCATGGACTGAGAGACATTGGAAGGAACTGAGGAGAAAAGAGAGAGAGGAAGAGAATGTGCATTATTAGATGCTGAAAGATGGAGGTCTCTTTCCTGCCAGAGGTCCCGGGAGGCTGCCAGCCAGGACTAATCCCATCAAACAAGAAACTGGAATCATCTCTGCAGTAAATGTGGCCAGCTCAACAGCAAGACTGACAGATACTAATATTGGTTCCATTATAAGGTCCCATCCAGGTCACCTTTTAGTAAGGCTTGACCACCAAGCCAAAAAGCTGACTAGAATCTCCAATATAAAAGATGCAGACCAAAACAAACAGAAAAAGGCAACCTGATTGAAGATTGAGAACAAAAAAGGAGAGGAGACAAAAATCAGGGCAAGACCAAAATTACAATCCTCATATCCTCAGAGGGGAATGAGAAGAAATGACAGCCATTAAATAAGGAAAGCTGGCTAAAAAACAAAACCTCAGGGAAGAAAAAGAATTCTTAGAAAACACAGTAACGGAAATTAAAAATGGAGCCAAAGGATTAGGAGATAAAGTTGAGGAAATCTCTCAGAAAGAGAACAGGAAGATAAACAGATGAAAATGAAGAGAGGATAGTAAATACTTTGGAGGACAAATCCAGACGATTCTATATGCATAAAAGGAAGAAGAAAGAGAGGAGGAAATGAAAAAGCAGTTAAGAAAAATTCCCCATACTTTAACATGGAAAAGGCCCCGAGTGCATACTACACTGGGTGAAAACGACCTGCACCAAGGAGCTCCATCATGAAACACTGAGAGGAAACTGGAAAGGTTGGGAATCAGAACAGTACTGGATTTCTCAAGTAACTGGGAACTAAAAGATAATGAGCAAAGCCTTCAAAATTTTGGAGGGTGGGATGAAAGAGTTACAACCTAGAATTTGAAACCAGTGACCCTATCAATCAAGTGTGAGGTTACAATATAGACATACACATGAGTCCTCTAGGACTTTTCCTCTGCTGAATCCTTTTCACACTGGAGGACACTGGGGACAGTGGAAGATGTGCTCCACCAGAATGGGGGAGTGAACCAACAAAGAGGAAGAGGTAGACGACAGGATCCTCAGAACGATGGAAACGGGAGATCCCCCTAGTAACATCTGTGCAGCAAGCCCTAGAGGGCAGCTAGTCCAGACTGGGGCAGGTCAGAGGCTCTGCGGAAAACTTCTGCAAGAAAATGAAATGAACAAGAGCGAATGTATTTAAATGGCATGAGAAGCCATTTGAGAAGCAATCAAGACAATTGGTGAAGAGCTTGGGTTTCTATTAAAGAAAAATAAATAAAAAACTAACTAAGGAAAGTACAAGACAACTCCTATTACAGGGGAAAACTGTAATATAAGAAAGGAAAACTAGTTATACTATAGTCAATCCTCCGTTCTGCAGATGGGGAATCCTTAGATTCAACCAACTATAAATTGAAAAATTTTGAAAAAAACAATTGTCTGAACCATGTACAAACTTATTTCACATCATCATTCCCTTAGCAATACAGTATAACAGCTATGTGTATAGCAATTACATTGCATTAGGAATTATACATAATCTAGAGATGATTTAAAGTATACAGGAGGAGGTGCGTAGGTTATATGCAAACATGGCATGATTTTATATACAGGAATTAAGCATCCACTGATTTTGGTATCCACAAGGAGTCCTGTAACTTCAGTCTCCCTTGGATAATAAAGAATGACTGTATACCATATTTACATAGCCATAATGAAGTACTCAGTAAATACTGATCTAAGTGCCATCATGACATAGGTATACTATGAAGTAGGAAGTGTGGTGTGGGAGGCAATGGAGGCAGAGAGTGCATGTATGTGGTAGGAATGGGGTGAGGAAAAGGCATCAATCTTTATCTTCTAGAGTAAGAAGTTATTAGCTAATGCCTGAACCTGAATGATGAAGAAAGAGCAATATAAGTATGCTATTTAGAGATATGGAATTAATTTCAAAGAATTAGCCAAGAGTGTTGAAGATGGGTGCATCTGGGGATAGTCAATTATGTGGGAGGTGGACAAGGATCTACTCTTTTTTCTAACAAAATACATAAGCTGTTAAGCTCTGCACATAACTTTGAAGCAAAAACAAAACAGATAAAACAGCTAGATGATAAAATGTTAAAAGGTTCCTTACATTTCCAAAGCTCTGTGATTCCTTTTTTTTGGTACCAGGGATTTAACTCAGGGGCACTCAACCACTGAGCCACATCCTCAGCCCTTTGTGGTATTTTGTTTAGAGACAGGGGTCTCACTGAGTTGCTTAGTGCCTTACTGTTGCTCCGGTTGGCTGTGAACTCATCTTCCTGCATCAGCTTCTCGAGCCACTGGGATTACAGGCATGCACTACTGCGCCCAGCAGTTCTGTGATTCTTTTAGGTAAGTTTTGTTACTGGGATTGGAAAAGGATCAAGGGTAGGCAGGGAAAAGGCAAAGAAACAGAGACTTGATCCACTTCCCAAATAAGCTTTGACTTGATCTCGGAATGCTGCCTTCTCTCCTGTCACAACTCAGTGATGACAAAGAAAATGGCCAGTAACAGTAGATGGAATTATCAGGAGCACTCACATATAATAAAAGACAAAACACCTTCCCCCAGGCTAAATGCTTAAATCTCAGAAGCACCTTTTCAGTGTGATGAGAGACCAATGAAAAGACAGACAAAGGTTGCCAATTTTTTCCCCCTGAAGTAGTCATTGGGATGACATTTCATTTTATCCAAATTCTTCATTTAAAAAAAAGTCTAGTGGTTTTCAAATTCTTTTGTGAACTTCCAAATACTTTTAATATGGCTGGCCAGAAAAATAATGAGCTCCTTTACATCATTATATAGTTCATCTTTATTACTTTATCCTTGAAAGCAGGCTATTAAATAATTACATTTTGGTCTGAATTGAGAGTTTATCACTGTCTCCCAATTCCCTCATTCCACTCACCTAATTCTCCTGATGCCCATAACTGTCAAGAACTAAAAGCAAAAGACAGCTTGTGGTGGATGAGTTTGGTCTGCCTGTGGGGAGGCTAAGCAGGGTGAGTGCTCCAGAGTCAGTGAATCCTTAGCAGCAGGGTTTACACTGGTGGACTTCTGCTGTGAAATCCTTTCCCCCCAAAGATCAACAATTCATCTAAATGACAGGTAGCTGGCTACTGCGAAGATAATTCCATAGGTAACAGAGGGATTAAACGGAGGATCCATTTTCTTCTTGCCTTGGAGAAAATTACGTTTGCAGCTCTTCCTGTATGTTTAAGGTCTATCAGAGAAGCAAAATTAAACTTGGGATTTTGGCAGAGCCCTGAACTAGAGGGCCCCTGGATGGAGGGGGACAAAACATGAGCCTTGAAAAGTTCACCCATCATGGATTTCCCAGAAGTCCCAAACTGATCTTTAAGTGGAGCAGGAAAGCCAGAGAAGCAGGAGATCTTAAAGAGAATTTCTCTGCTTGGCTAATGGAATCAAGGATCTTTGTAGAAGCAGAAAGGTCAAGAAGAGAAGTGCAGTTTGGCCTCAGGTCAGAAGGGTTGACCTGGGAAGGAGGTTTGGGGTGGGCTGGCACATTTCCTAGGGGACTGCTACTTCCTTAGGGCAAGGGTGCTTTTGCTTAGTACTCAGCCAGGCAGGTGTGAGGTGCAAGAAAGGAATTGAGGTCCTGTCCTCTTTAATGTAATCTGAAAACACATTCCCTTGGCTGTGGTTTGTATTTGGAGCAATAGATATTGTATATTAATTCCTTGAAAGAGCCCAGCTGTGGTTTAGCTGAGCTGTAAGGCAAAGACATTGCTTCACTTCTTCATACAGTTAGAGAGGAAGAGTTTATCTCCAAAACCCCTTTTTTCTTATTCTCTAGAATCCCTTGAGAAGATTCCTAAAATGAGGTTTCAGGACCCTGTTTCTAGAGGCAGGTACCTGGATATAGGAACTTATCGCATTGAGAAGCATTTCTCTAGAGCACCAATGGAGGAGGGATAGAGAATTGGGGGCTCTATAGAGATCCACTCACTGCCTGCAAACCACTCTTCCAAGATGTAGCATGGTGGCTAAAGTCAAGGGAAATAAAGATGTAGTGTTCTGTTTTGTTTGATAAGTTAGGGTATCCAAAGACTGGATAAGTTTCCCCCTTTTCTTTCTTTTTTTTTTTTTTCGCAATATGACTTATCCACAAATTAGATCTATTAGAAAACATCTTACTAATATGGGAAAAACACCTGGAAATATTATCATGCACTAATTCCTCAAAAAATAAAAGTGTGCATTCTTTGCATTAATGCTGAATCTTACATTATTCTTCATAAAATGTCAGATATCTGAAATATTCACTTCAATTTCCTGCCCAGGCAGAAATATGTGAGGGATCATGTGAAAAACTAATCACTTAGCTTTACTGAGGCAGTTCTACAGTTTATTAAAAAAAAGAAGAAGAAGAAGAAGAAAGGCATTTGGTAAACTTCAGCTGCAAACCAGGTGATGTAAATACATGCCCTCCTTTTTCTGGGGGTGGGGAGGGAAAGCTAAATGAACAGGCACCCCATTAAGCTTCTTGAAGGTCTGATGTTCTGTGAATGTGTCCCAGCCACAACTGGAGAGAGATGTGACCCCTTCCCCAGGCTCCCTGGTACTCTCAGCATGCTTCTAACAGTCTTAACTCCTGATACGAGACATTCTTCTCCTGGGAATAAAGCAGGGTTTTGCTTTAGGATCCTCAGGAATGTTATTCTCCTTTAAACATGTGTCATCATTTTCTTTGCGACCTAGTTTCCTGACACTGGGAAAAAGTTGACTAAATCCTTTCCTCAACTGTACCCTCTCCATGATGTGTGTCTGCTCTAGACCAGACTGTATTGAGCTGATGAGAGGGAAAGCAGTGGTGGCTTCAGAAACCAGGTATTGGCAATAAAGTGTTTTGCTGGGAAATGCCTGATGGCTCTTCTTCCATGGGTGTCCACTGCCTTGTCAGAGGCAGACTTGTGTGCATTCCTCAGGCTTGCAGACCTCTAATTCTCCAACTAAAGAACCTTTCTATCTATTCCATGTGTCTGGAATTAAGACATCTCTGAGTATTTACAACCTATCAGTATCAGGGAAAGCATTACTGTCAGATTTGTTGGTAAATACTGAGGTCTGTAATTGCACAGATCATCAAAAATATTACAGCTACTTTATATACTATCATTACATTGGCATGTTAATAAATTAGTTCTATGATTCCTTTCATGAGAGTATAAATTGATTCCTGTTCTTGCATGCCCTCTCCCTTTGTAAAGCTTTGATCATTGTAATTATTATTATTATTATTTTTAAAGATATTACATCTACCTGGTTTTCACTTTGCTCATGAAGCCATTATTTACATCCTGTGTCAGCTGTACTTCGCCACACTGGGGTTGAGAGTGAGCAAACTGCATTCCCCTCTCCTCATGCCCCTTTGCTGGGTTCTGCCTCTGGCTCTTCTCTTCCTCATTTTTCTTCTGTCTTTGGGCAGTATCTCTGAAGGTGGCTATGTTCCTGCCACTATGCCAGCTCTTTAGGTGGTATCTTTCTACACTGTACCTAAGTCTAAGCTTGGTGGGTGTCAGGGTTAATGCTATGAGCTGCTTCTTGTGAGTGTGTACCTGGAATTCTGCATCTTACCCCATCCTTCTTCCAGTGTCCCCACACTCTGTAACCAATTCCCTTCAAAATTCTGTTTCCTTGATTGAACTCTGACTAATAATGTGCCATCCAGTGGCTTTTTGCCAACAAACAATTTACATTTTGTCCCATATAATAGAACTTATGGGGGAAGTTGTAGGTGTTGATACCTCAAAAACTTGGCTCTTTTATTCTTTTTTGTACTTGGAATTGAACCCAGAGGTGCTTTACCACTGAGCTCATCCCCAGTCCTTTTTTAAAAAAATTAGTTCTTTTTAGTTATACATGACAGTAGAATCTCCAAATCTTAGTCATGAGAAAATTTATCCATAGTGACCACTGTTTTAAAATTCCTATTCCTATGTCCTATATTATACTAACATAATTCCAAGAAAATAGTACTCAATAAATTTGAGTTGAATGGAGGTCATTTAAGATTTGTGATATCAATTTGATCATTATCTATTTTAGGAGATAACTCTTATGCCTGACTCCTTGTGTTTCCATAGAAACTTCTATTAGAAGGGTACTCTTGCTCTCTGCCTCTTCACCTGAACTTCCCCAGGAGACACAGAACTTACTCTTCTACAATGTTGAAAGAAGAAACTGGCATGTTAGTTTCAGCTGAAAGCTCTCTCAGCCCTTTTTATTTTGAGACAGGGTCTTACTAAGTTTCCAAGGGTCTTGCTAAATTGTTGAAACTGGCCTTGAACTTGCAATCCTGCCTCAGTCTGAGTTGCTGGGATTATAAGCATGCACCACTGCACCTGGATAGCGCTTGGTTATTTCAACAAATATTTTGATGGCACTTACTATGTGTCAGGAGGTGTTACATATGCTTTCCAATTATTATTTCATTTAATCTTTAGAACAACCCACTGAGGGCAGAAGTATAATAATCTATGTTTTACAAATAGGGAAACCAAGGCACATAAAGGTAAAGTAACTTGTCCAATGCTAGACAGCTGCAAGTGGCAGCTTGAGGGCTAAAGTCTGAAGTGATGATTTGTCATGACGGCAGAGCAAGAGGAACACCTGAGGTGGTGGAGAAAGTAGGTGTTTCTGCAAGGCAAGGATAACCAGATTTTAGAGCCTAAAAGCAGAGTCCGCAGAGGCTGATTCAGCATTCGGCAGCAACATGGGCATCGCCTGTGAGGGGCTGAGCAGCCCAGGACTGGGGTCTCAGCACAGCAGGTAGCTGTGATATTCCCAGCAGAAACTGCAGGTGTGCCCTGCTCCTTACTTGGGGTTAGGGTTACAGACCTGGAATCACTAGGAAATCCTTACAACCAATTTTCATTCACAGTAGTGAATAAGCACCACGAATAAGCACAGCTGTGGAATAACAGACTCCGGCCTTATCCTTTGTGTCAGTGCATGGGTGAATGGCAAGGCTCCAGTTTTTAGCCACATGGCCTTTAAAGCTACCTAATGCTGCTAAGCACCAAGTTTTTCATCTGCAAGCGAGAAATAATAAACATACTTACCTTACAGAGATGCTATGAGAATTAAATGGCTGGATGCATGTAAAAGGCTTAATACAGAGTCCAACTAAGGTCTAATAATCAGTTATTACAGTAACTATTGTTATTATTAGATTATTATTGATGACTTGAAACATGATGATCACTAAGATAGAAAAGTTACCAGAGCATCACCAATGACTTCTAGAACAAACACCACAGGTAAACATTAACACAAGTGCCCCTTTTTGCCTACTAGAAATACGTTGGTTATTATGCAGCAAAGGAAGATGGTTCAGACAGGGTAAGAACTCACACTAGGAAAAATACTCTGTGCACAGCACACAAAAAGGACAAGACCAAACATACTTGGAGGCCACAATGAAAGGATGACACAGTGAAAGAATAGGAGATTCAGACCTTAGAAACCAGTGTTCCAATTGAAATCTTACCAGCACACTTGGTACTTGATACATCACCTAAGCTCTCTGTATTTCCACTTCCTGCTCTTTCAGAAAAATGTAAAGAATGGCCTTTAACCCACTTTGGGATAACTCTACTTTAAATGTGAATGGCAAGCAATTTGTGGGAAGGGGCTTGTGACTATAGGCAACTGTTCACCCCTCTCCTAGGTTTATGGTACTTGAAGAAGGGGGTGCAGGACTGCTTCAGAACTACTGGGTCAGCCTCTGAGAGCTGGAGCACTGCATTCACTATTTGGGGAGCCTTTGCCAGCTCTCCCTCCATGTGCAAATGACCAGTGGCTTCTCCTCTGATATATTTGCCCTTCTCACAAAACTCTAAGTGTCTCCAGGCTGTCAACTGTTAGAAACAGTCACGAGCAAAACATAAGACTGGCTGGAGAGGTGATGCTGGTAAGGACATCTTTGATGGGAAAAGTAAAGATGGATCTGAATGAAGTGGGCTTTTGATCCTTATGCATAATTAGAGCTTCAGCACTGCTGCAACTGTGCACGAAATCATGAAAAGAATGAATATTCATGTGTGTAACTTATTTCTACAACATTAAGTTGAACTGCTCTTCATTTTGAGATAAAACTCATTTGCCTCTGTATTTCTTAGTGCTCAATTTATACCTCTAAAAGAACAGGCTTCTTACCAGGAAAGAAAAATTCAGCTGTTAAAAATTCAAAACTTAAATCCACTATTTGCCTGTGAGGCCTGTGACCATGACAATCTCAATTCATTTCTACAATCTGCGTGTTCCAACACAAGGTTATACAGTAGAACTTGAAAAAACACACTTCGAATCAGCAGGTTAAATATACACTGTTAAAATGGTACATTTTTTTCTTTGCTTCCTAGTCAATTTTTGGAGAGAAAGAAGGAGAGTATGGATTGTAAGAGACATTGGTATTTTTGAAATTCTAAAGAATAATCCTTTAAAAAGAAAAAAGAAAGAATTCTAAGAGACAGCTGTTCCTCACTGCAGTATATAATTTAGGTGTAGAGCCATCCAGGCACTAATCAATACCTTGCAAAGTTAAGGAATCTGAAAAGACTGACAGAATGACAACTGCTAGTCGAAGTATTTACAGCTTATTTTAGCACAGATATGAATAGCATAATGTCAAAATGAGAAAACACTTTGAACAGAAAAATGATTCATAGATAAAGAGAAAAATCTTACCTGGGAATTATAACATCAATATTCAGCACATTTTCATTTTTTTTTTTTCAATGTTTTTTTTTTTAGGGTTTTTGTGTTTTTTTTTTTTTTTTTTTTTTTTGCTGTGCTGGGGATTGAACCCAGGGCCTTATGCTTGTGAGGCAGGCACTCTACCAACTGAGCTATATCCCCAGTGCTGTATTAGATTTTATAACAGTAAATCAGATAGACTTAGAAGTGTGTCTACTTGATGCCTCAAAAATACCACATAGGGCAGTAAGAAAAAAAATGATGCAAACAAAAATACGACAATTTCTTTAGTATGCTGGTGAGGTTCCCTATTGAATAACAAGGTTGGGGAATGGGATGTGGCCTCCCAGGTATTCTTGTGTCCCTATTTCTCTCTGGGGTGTTTAGCACTTCCACCTCTTTTCCTTCCTATTTCCCTGAGGCAATGGTCGAGACTCTAGGTATGTCTTTCAGCTTCTTATACACATCAAGGCTGAAAGCAGAAACACCTATGGGAGCAGGCAGTTGATAACACAGAAGAATGAAGCAGAGCACAGTGACCTGGAGGGTTCAGGGTTCTCCCTTCCAGCTGACAAACCCCAGGAGGAAATGGCCAAGTGGCCTTAAAGCTACTGACTTTCTAAATGAATCTGGGAATTTCAGTGAAGCCATTTGATTTCTGAATGTTGGTTCATTTTAAGAACATTTTGGATTCAAAGATTTATGCTCTGGGGTGCATATCATAGAGTGGGTATCTGCTCAATAGTGGCCTAGGCTACAGAGCTGCTGGTGGGCCAGTCTGGGGAGTGCTCAGGACTGACTTCCAAGGCCAGCCACGAGCCCACTCTCCCAGCCTTTCCACACCCTTGGTAAGCTCCCAATTCTCTTCTTCTTCAGATGGAACAGCTTCTTGTTCTTGCTACTCAACCCTGACTGATAGCAAATATAAGAGATCAAATTGCAACTTGGAGCTACAATGCTAAAGAAGATTTATTTGAAGCAATTTACTTCAAAAAATTAGAATATATTATACTCCGTGTACTTATAATTTGCCAAAATACATTCTACTACTGTATAACTATAAAGAATAAATAAAAAAGAAAAGGAAGCATATCATAGAGTTGATTTTTAAATTTCCCCCATCCTAATCTATATGCTAGCCAGCATCAGTGTAAAGAGAAGTACCAAGAATCATAGCACAGCTCTGCAAACATGCAAAGTAGAGAATACAGAGAAAGTTTCCAGGATTGGGAGTCAGGAGAAGGCCAAATGCTGGGGAAATTCCCTTATTAATTCTCAGGAGTTTAATACCTTTGACTAAGAGATGGGACACTTAACAATAACAACCCCACTGCCACCAAAAACACGAGCAAATTGTTCACCCAGAGGAAGGAGAAGCTGTGCTCCATTTGTGTACAATATGTCAAAATGCATTCTACTGTCATGTTCAATTAGAACAAATAAAAAAAAATTGGTTAAAAAACACACAAGCAAAAAGTATTTTAATTTTTGTGCTGAAATTTCAGCAAATGATTTGAGCATATCTAAACATATGCCCCTGATTATAAGGACAGTAGCAAACTGTAGAAAAACACAATGCAACCCATGAGAACTGTTCTTGATCTCAGGATCCTGCAGCTTTCCCGCTATCTTTCAAGCAGCCATTTATTTATATCTGAGAGAAAAATAACATTATACAGACTCCTATGTTTGGTTGCACCATATAGATAGGATGACTAATTTACCTACCAAATGTGAACATCCAAGGTACACATTAATATTAGGTATTATATATTGAGTCACTTTAAATCTCTCCAATGCAAGGAAGCTAATCATATCCAATGACTTTGACGTAGTTCAGGTGAGTTAAATAATTTAAAATGAAGTCATATTTATGGCCCTTGAAAGCAGAGAATCCAAAGATAGGTCCTGCTAAGATCTCTGGCTCACCTTGCCATTGTTTCACTTCTCCAGACCTAGGGTGACAACTGCCTAACTTGCTACCTCCCTGCTTCTGCATGTAGCTAAGAGAGAAGGGAACAGTGACATAAAATAGTTAATATAGCAAGTCCAACTACCAAACTTTAATTTGCC
This sequence comes from Glaucomys volans, assembly GCA_020662805.1. Classification (NCBI taxonomy): domain Eukaryota; kingdom Metazoa; phylum Chordata; class Mammalia; order Rodentia; family Sciuridae; genus Glaucomys; species Glaucomys volans. The sequence continues at coordinate 522,069 of JAJEJO010000313.1, read as the reverse complement.
AAATGACCAAGCTAGAATCTACAGATATGCATGTATTAAAAATGAACCTAGCATATTGATTCCTTTTCTGGAAGTGAACCAAGCTCCCAGCCTGGAACTAGAAAATGACTTAGGGTATAAGAAACACTTTCACATAAATTTTTTTCAGTGCTGGGTCCAGAATCCAGAGTCTTGTGCATGCTAGGAAAGTACTTTATCATGGAGATACATCCCTAGCCCACAAAGAATGATCTTAATTCTTGAGATCTATGTTTCCACAAGAGCTAATCAAACCTATTAGTTCCTCTCCTGGAACTGAAGTTAGTCATACAATTATATATATATATAAAATCAGAAAATATAACAGTGAAGCTCACAGATAATGTTGTGCTCTTTTTGTAAAGATGTCATTTTCTATCACTAGAACCAATATTCAACAATATTTTGTTGTAACATATACACAATGGAATATTACTCAGCCATAAAGAAGAATAAAATTATGGCATTTGCAGGTAAATGGATGGAGTTGGAGATGGTCATGTTGAGTGAGATTAGCCAATCCACAAAAACCAAACGCTGAATGATCTCTCTGATAAGTGGATGATGATTATAATGCGGGGTGGGAGGGAGGCAAGAATGGAGAAAGGATGGATTGCATACGGAAAAAAGGGGGGTGGGATCGGGGAGGTGGGTAAGAATAATAACAGAATGAGACAAACATCATTACCCTGTGTACATACATGATTACACAAACGGTGTGACTCTACTTCGTGTACAACCAGAGAAACAACAGCTGTACCCCATTGTACAAATTTGTACCCCATTGTACATTTGTGCAATGAATCAAAATAAATAAAAAAAAACCCCAAACAATATTTTGTTTAAAAAGGAATAAAACAAATAATTACATTTTTACCTAAGAAATTTTAGTAAACTACTCTTAAACCCACATTAAATGTTTGAGAGTCACTACGTGTTAGTCTCCTATGGCTGTTGTAATGAGTAATAATTTGGTGGGTTGAATCAATACAAATTTATTATATCACATCTCTGGAGGTGAGAAAACCTAGAATTCAAGCTGTTGGCAGGGCTGCACTCCTTGATGGAGGCCCTATGGGAGAATCCATTTTCTCACACTTTTTTCAACTTCTAGACTCGATCTGCATTCCTGATTCATGGCTCCTTTCTCCCTCCTCAAAGCCAGCACCACAGCATCTTCAAATTCTTCTCTCTCTGTCCTTTGCTTCTGGTGTCACATCTTCTCTGATTCTGATCCTCCTCTTTTCTTCTCAGAAAGATCTTGTGATTACATTGAGCCTCTCTGGCTACATTTGTAAAGTCCTTTTAGTCATATATGGTAACCTATTTATAGGTTGCAGAAATTAGGCTGTAGACAACTTTGGAGGTCACCATTCTGTTTACATAGTCACTAAGGTTGCACATACAAAAGAGAATATTGAAATATCTTTGCAGCTATCTGTGTAATATTCCCAAGGCAGCTTGCTTAAAAAAATTCATTCACAAGAAATTACTAAAATAAAACAATGAAAGATTTGTATTCTTTCATAGAACTACGGGTATAATTTCTATATGACATAATGATTCTTAAATGATTCTTTAATGATTCTGCAAATGTGTTTTTGCCAAAGCAAAACTCAGGCAAGGCACCCTGGTTGCTACAGACAACATGTGCTTGCTCATTCAGATACTGCTTTGAGTCTAATGCTGACATGGTAACAATCTCATGGACAGTCTGATCACGCTAAGCGTTACCTGTTTGAATAAAGCGTAGTCCTGTCCTGAGCATAATGTTCACTGACGTACAAGGAAGAAGATGAAATCGTGGTTGTCAAGGAAGCAGCTTCAAATAGTGATGGAGTGCTGGGCACCAGGTCTGGCCTGTGTCGGGATCCCAGGGCTGGGGAAAGAAAGGGACACACAGTCATGGATCTCAATAATACATGCTTGCTTTTGTATCTCTAATAACTAAAATGAGTCTAAATCATTCATTTTACATATAAGGCTGCAAATGAAATTATGAATTAACCTGTGATTTTCTGAATTACAGCAGAAATGTAAAAGAAAAGAGTTGCTTGCAAAGAGGTTAAACAGAAAGGAAACTGCATTAATTTCCAAAATGGCTTATGGAAATGACATTAGGGATGTTCTTTTAAAAACCTAATAAAGTGATTTACTATTTCAAAATGATGGCATAAAAACTCCTAGGGGCTTAAGGAGATAATTTGAGAGAGATTAAAAGGATGACTGGCAGATGAATGAACAGAGAGCAAACCTGCTTTGCCTTCCTTATAGATGCATGTGTCTATGAATCTCAGCAGAGATATGAGAAGCCTTTTCAAGGGCCAGGAAACATACTTTGACAAACCAACAGTCTGCTATGTCTTAATCTGCAGGAGCCCAAGAGTGCTCTCCTGTTAGGAAATAGAATATCCCAGGCTGAGCAGTGAACCATTCCCATCTCTCCAGAGTCTATGTGGATTCTTTTCCATTTTTGCTGCAAACTGAACTAAAACAAGGTAATAAATTAATAAATAGAATATAAACTTTCTGGTAGTCCTTGATAGGCACAACAGATTCAGGATTTTCAGTGTATAAAAGGAAAAGGACTCTAATAGGCACTATCATGTGGGTGTGAGGTTTTGGTTTTGATTCTTTTGTTTTTGTTTCTTTGGTGCTGGGATCAGACCTAGGGCCTTGTGCATGCCAGGCAAGGGCTCTCCTTTGTACCACTGAGCTACATTCCTCTCAGCTCAGGATTATGCATTTGAAGGAGTAACATATTATGGCGTAGAGAGAGACAAATAGGGAAAAATGGGGCATGGACAGGGCTGGACTTTGCTCAGGAGTCTAGAAAACACATTAAAAGGTATAAATAGTGGAGCTCTACCTCCAATTCAGGTGGAAACAAAGAACTGCTATGGTGAATACCAGATAATGACCACATAAAATAATGAGAAACCAATGTGCTCAACATTCAAACCTCAGAAAAGTTTCAAGTGAACATGACATGTGTTAGCAATCTTTAATACACTTGATCCTGACTTTTCATTGAATACAGAGAAAAATATGAAAACTCTCAATAATATTGAAACTATTGAAACCTGGGTCTGAAAAATAACCTGACATCAGATTCCAATGAATTCCCACTAATTAGAAGGCAGACGGAGCTGGATTTTAAGAATATAAAAGCAGACTTAGGTGTTGGGGCTGATTAGCTTTCTGTCATAACCCAGAAATGACCTTAATGACAGAGTATGTAAAAATGCAATCTGTCCAGTGACTGAGTGCCTGGTCATACACCATGTAAACATCAGGCAACTGGCCCCACCACCCTGGAGAGCAGCTCTTTGAAGCAAGGAACTACTTCTTTATTGTCCTGCATCTTTCATTTTTTTTTTTTTTTAACCAATGTGATAGGTAGAATTCTAAGATAACTCCCAGAATCCACACACTTGTACGACCTCCCTGTGAGTGTGGATGGAACCTGAAAATACGATGAGATATTGCTTCTGTGATTATTCCATGTGACCCGTCAGAAAGGGATTTTGCTGATGTAATCTTGGCTACTTTGAGTTGGGTAACTTTGTCAAAAGGGAGAGTATTCAGGGGAGTCTGATGTAATCATACAAAACTTTTAAATTTGGGTCTGGACAGGAAGAGTTGAAATGTTGAGGGGACTGATTTGCAAGGAATTCTGTTTGCAAATGGAGGAGTCTACATGACAAGGAGTGTAGATGGTTGCTAGGGCCTCAGCATGGCCCTCTGCTATCAGGCAGCGAAGTGACACCAGCCACACAGCTACAGGAACTGAATTCTGCCCACAAAATGATGAGTCCCCCAGCTATGAACCCAGTCAAGCTGACCCCTTGATTTCTGCTTTTCAGACCCTGATTAGAGTACCTAGGTATGTGATAATCAGTCTTTTGACTTATAGACCTGCCAGTTAATAAACAGGTTTTATTTTTTAAACTGCTAAATTTGGGGTAATTTGTTACATGTCCATAGAAAAGGAATGTAATCTCAACATGCTGAGAATTCCAGAAAACAAACAATTAAAAACTGGAGAAAATTTTGGTGATGACTTGGTGCACTCTGGAAGAAGTCTTCCAGTATGGAGCACTATGAAGAGGGAAACCCTGTTCATGGAGGGGACAGTATAGGAAAACTCGTTTTATAAGAGGATATAAGAAAAGAGGAATATTCTCCACGGCTGGAGTTGTGTCTTGGTGGTACAGCACTTGCCCAGCAAGCGTAAGGCACTGGGTTCCATCCTCAGCACCACATAAAATATAAATAAATAAAGTTAAAAACCTAATAGGCTCCATAGGGATTTCTTTGACCCTCAGAGACATTTTCAGGTGTAATATCTCTAAATTTGAAGCAATAGGTCTAACAATTCTTCTGGAAAAAAAAAAAAAAAAAGCATGATATGTATATTTAGTGCTTCTGTTTCCAGACTTTCTGGATACCTGGTAGCATATTTATCTCCAGCCTCTTAACAGCTGAACCTCTTGCGTGAACTTCAGAGGCCATATTGAGCAAGTATTTGCATGTTTAACTAATACAGTTTTAAAAATAAGTCTGTCCTATTTTCCAGAGTGCAGACACCTGTAGTTTTATGTGCGCTCAGAAAACCAGGTAGTATGGTGGGGGGAACACCAGTGCAGGGCTCCTTAGGGGAAAGGGGTGGTGTCTGCCAGGAACTGGAGTCATTAATTCAGGGCAAAAGACCAAGGGTGACTCTTTTGTTGAAATCAATAACTTGATAAAAGTTTGGTTTATGGAAAGATGAGAAAGAAAGAAACCCAATAAAACACACATAGGAGAATGCTGCAGAATGGGATGGGATTAGCATCTTAAGGCCTCTGAGGGGGGGAAAAAAACTACAAGAGCTCTTATCTTCTATAGGAAGCAAAAGGCATTTTTAGGAAATGTTGGGGTTCTCAAAAGAATATGCTGATAAAAAAGAATGTATTGATAGAAAAATTTAAAATGTCACTTTCCTTATTGAATTAGAAGAGAAAAACCAAATGGTCAACTCAATAGAGAAAAATATTTAATAAAATTCAGAACTCATTCTTGATTAAAAAAAGCACTAGAAAAAAAAAAAAAAAAAAAAAAAAAAAAAACTTCCTAAACCTAACTAAGGACACCAAAAAAAAAAAAAAACATAAAAAAAAAAAAAAAAAAAAAAAAAAAGGAACTTCCTTGACCTGATTCTGGGCACCAAGTACAGCGAACTTCTTTTTCAACAGAGAAACATTAGAAGCATTCCTTTTAAAATCAGGACAAGGCAAGGCTTCCTACAATCACACTTCTATTCACCATTGTCCAGACATCCTAGCCAGCAAGGAAAAAGGAAAAGGGATGTGAGATCTATTAGTGGCAGCAGACAGCCAGAACTCCCAGTCTTAGGAAAGATCATACTTCAAAACACAGAAAAAAAATATTTCTGTATCTACCTAAGGAAGGAATCTAACAAAATGAATGTATTCAAGTCATGTAAGGAAAATATTATAAAACTTTATTTAAATTCATTAAAGATCTAAATAATTGAAGAGGCAACTTGTTGCATTGCGTATGTACATGGATATACATGCACAGAAAGTCTAGTAGTAAAAATAACAAAATGCTAGTATGTTACCATTGGGTTGTGGGATTAAAGATTTTTCTTTTTGAATATTTTAGCATTTTCTATTTTTTACCATAAGCTATAAATTGTATTGTTCATGATATTTAAAATTTATATGAATTGTATCATACTATATATAGGCTTTAAAAACTTAATAGAGTATTTCTTTTTTTTTTCCTGCGGTGCTGGGGATTGAACCCAGGGCCTTGTGCTTGCAAGGCAGACACTCTACCAACTGAGCTACATCCCCAGCCCAGGAATAGAGTATTTCTTAGAGCAGGAATTTTCTAATTTTTCTACTGTGAATTTATATTACTTGTATAAATAAATGACTAGAATTTTAGTTTTTTCCTTCTTTCTCTTTTTTTTGCAGGGCTAGTGGCTCTGGTTTTTGTAAGTCTCATGTCTTTACCTTCTTCATCAAGGCTGCTAAAACTCTGTCCTTCAGTCAGGAGATCCCGCTTCTCGTCCTTCCACTCCTGGCTAACCGAAGATACAATCTCCTGTGAGGTCGCCTTCAAGGCGGCAATGGAGTTGCACCGTTTCTTAGAAGGGGAGGCTTTCAAAGCTGGGCAGCAAGGGAAGGGAGAGACAAACACAAAGACTTACAAAACCAGATTCACATTTTTAAATTAATATTTTATTATTTATTAGCATTTTAGTCATTTCAGTGGAAGGTGAGAGCCTTCTTATGTATATTTCATATATCATGCATTATATGGAAATCTTATTTACAGATATATAAAGATATAAATATATATATATGGCTTTTTATAAAATTATCTATGTTTGGCCATATCATTTGTTCAAAATGACTTGATGTAACCCCAAATATCCTAGAATAAATTAGAGTTGGAATTTCTTTCCAGATTTTAAAATAAAGTCTTATTTGAAGTCAGTTTCAAATGTTTTCTTGCTAAAGGATTATTTCCCTGGGGACTGAAATGGAGTAAATAATATTCCATGCATGCATGATTATGTTTTTAAAATGAACCCCACTATTATGTATAACTATAATGTACTAATGTTAAAAAAAAATTACAGATTCGTGGGTCTCAAAAAAACCAAAGAAGAATTATATTCCTTCCTCCAACCAATGTTTTTCTAGTGCTGGGAGCAGACTGGGTGAGTGGGTAATGCAGACGGTAAAGTATGGAGAATTCTCATGACCCTAGTGTTAACTGGAGACTGGGAATTTCTAAACATGCCAATGTTTAATCTTATACTCATGCTGCCCAATTTAGCCAAGTTTTTTTTTCCCTCCTGTTACTTTCCACTGAAATTTCCTACTCTTTGGATCTTTTCTAGGTCATGGTGATGTGAGATGCGTAATTCACTCCTGATCTTTGTCCATACAGCATTCTCCACCTTCAGAAGTGTGTTGGGAACCTGAACCTAAGAAATGTCTTGTTTGCTGAGGGCTGTGAGCTGATTAAGCTGCAGTCAGATCGATCATCTCTACTTATATGCACTCCTGCTGTGATCATTCTTCTTGGCTTAATATGGTTAGAGAATTCACTGGAGGAAAATGGAGGAAAGATATGTTGAAGCTTCTTTATGTTCCCTTGAACTTATTTTTGGCAGTGCCTCTCCTCCTTTGGATGTTTGCATAAAGGGGTAAGCTGGAAGCAAATGTGTTAGTAACTGTGTAACTGTGTCCAGCTTTGGGGATCTCAGAGTGCAGATCACCTGCTCATCGGGGGCCTTCCCATGGGCAGCTTGCAAGAGCTTAATTGGAGGAGGACTCTGGAACACACAAATGAGGGAACAGAGGCCAGTCTTCCCACTGAGAAGGAAAGGGTTATTTGTTCCTTGAGTAGTCTTGCCATCATAATTATATTGTCATCATCATAAATAATGTTTGTAGAGGGCTTTGGGGTTTGGAAGCCAACATTCACATGGCGCATCTCAAATTACCCATGTGTCGAGGGAGGCTGGCCCTTTTATAGGACCTGAAACTGAGAGTAGAAAGATTTGCTCCAGGTGAAGAACCCCAGGTGTCTTTCCTGTTTTCTTCAGTTGCCTAATTGCTGGTTCTTTTTCTAGCTCTTCAGCATTCTATTTTCTGGTTAAAGTGTGGAGGGGGAAAAAAAAAAGATAAAACTAGAGTTTGCTTTTCTCTGCGAGGAGATCTGAAATGTTTAAAATCTGATCAAATTGATTGTAATGACAACAATGTTATCAAATAAGTCAGGTTTCCCTTAATTCTCCATTCTATTCAATATCGGCCACTCTTGTTTCACAGGTCTGAGGTACTAACCTACACATGGCTTCCGCCATTAACATTTTATCTGCTGACTTGTATAAATCCTTAATAAACTATGGTAAATTCCTGTCTTTCCACATAGCACTTTTAGACTTTTCAGTCAGAGGACTTCAGATGTGGTTGAGGACTGCTAGGGGCCCCTGAGATCCTCTCAGATGATCAGCAAGGTTAAAAACTATTTTCATTATTTGGCTTCTCATTCTCATGCACAGAACTTTCTAGACATGCATGACCTGTGATAGCACCACAGACTGAATTCGCAAACATATTTGAGACTCCAACTATCTTCTACTAAGCCAGATATTATGGATTTGAGAAAAAAAGAAAAACAATGTCACTTTTCCCATGAAGTTAGTTGTTTCGGAAATATAATTTTTTTCACAATAATTTTTATGTTAAAATTATATTACTTTATGTAAAATGGACTTGCTACCATATAGTGCTTTTTATTGCTCCCTGATAAGATTAAAAATTTAAAAATTTTCTCAATTTAAATTTTTCTGTGTGGAATAGAGTCAGTTATATGTGAATAAAAGCTCTTGGGGTTCCTCAGTAATTTTTAAGCGTGGTCAGTGGCTCTGAGGCCTAAAGGTTTGAGAACTGCTTCTCTATATCTGAGCTTTGAGGTCTCTGCTAATTCTCTGCACTGGGAAACAGCTTTGGTCACAGGAGGAAGCCCCAAGGGAGCATGAGGGAGGAGAGGGCAGCCTGGGGACTGGAGTGGAGCAAGGGCCAAGAGCCTGGAAAGAGAAACATCTCTTCATTCATTAGTGGAGAGATGAGATTAGTCGCATGTAGTGAGGAGCAGAGAGGACCTGAAGGCAAACTCCTGCCAAGACCACACAGCACCCAAAGAAGGAATTTGCTCTTGTCTTAAATGCTGAATTTCTTCCTAAAGGAGTGAGCTGAGCCTCACTCAGCAGTTAAGGATTTGGATTTTGCTGAAAATCCAACACCTCAGGGATGACTGGGTGCAGCATGGTTTGTGTGGCATGTTCCTTTCTTTTGTGTGACAGAAACTCCTAGATTTGCGTTTGGCTAAACCATGTCTGGTGATAGGTGTCTTGTGCCCATTTCCAGCTTAGGTTCTACCACTCAATTATGTGTACACTTGACCATTTTTCACCTATCTCTCTGCCCTTCTGGAACCTAACATGCTTATTCCTGCCCCTTGGTCTTTGCACATACTGTTCCCTCTCCTCAACATGCCCTTCCTGATTCTCTTCTTATGAACTCTGGCTTAAACAGAACTTAATTTAATATACTTTTCTTTGTAAATCTCTTATTTAGAGAATTGGTCATATTTATTTTGGCCTATTCATAGCATTGTATGCAATATCTTTATTAGCAATGGCTTCATGGCATTATAAATCTATTACATGGTCCAGTCCCTAATTCAAAACAATTAATTTTTAAAAGCTTCGTATATTTCAGTGGTTAGCAAAGTGATAGGCATATGATAAGAGAACAAATGTTGGTTGAATGAATGTATTATTGCTCTGAAATCTTAGGACAATTGGGTTTCTAGCAAATAATTAATCTAATCATTATATTCTAGTCAATAAATACATTTTAGCTGGGTGTGGCGGCACACATGTACAATCTGTGACTTGGGGAGGCTGAGGCAGGAGGATCACAAGTCTGAGGCCAGCCTTAGCAATTTAGTGAGGCCCTAAGCAACTGAGCAAGACCCTGTCTCAACCCTGGGTATGTGGCTCAGCGGTAAAGTGCCCCTGGGTTCAATCCCCAGTACCAAGGTGGGGAAAATGTTTTAGCTTTTTAGACACATTATTTGGGTAGAGAATTTAAGTGAACTTTTAACACATGGTGACTATTATTTCTATTTCTAGAAAATACAGAATTTTGTAGACATTATTACATTGGCAGCGATGACTTAATTCTGGGTTGGGGTGAATGGATTTAAGAAACTAACTTGAAAAAGAAATTTGAAAACCAGGTACCAATTTCTCAGGGGTGGTGGCAGGGTCTTTGTTTATAAAGAAAGTTTGTCTTCAGGCCTTAAGGGCTGTAGAGCAAATATAGTTGAGAAAGCATCTTAAAGCTGGGATTTAAAATGTCAACTTTAATACATGACCAGTGTAATTCCACATCACGTACAACCACAAGAATGGGAAGTTATACTTCATGTATGTCAAAATACACTCTACTGTCATCTATAACTAAAAAGGACAAATAAAAAAAAGAAAGAAAAAAATGTCAACTTTTGCATTAAATTGCTACCTTTTGAAATGGTCATTCATTGCATTATTCATCAAACAATGATCGAGTCCCTACTATGTGCTGGGAAATGTGCTAGGTGGTGCTGGGGACATTTCAGTGAACCAAACACAGTATTTTGAAGAGACTTAGTCTGTTTGGCAGAGCACTTGCTTAGCATGTGAAAGGCCCTGGGTTCAATCCCTAGCACCAGGAAAAAAAAAGAAAGCCTAGTAAGGGAAACAAACAGCTCATTATAGCACAAAATGGTTAGGGAAGCACCAGCTAAGCTGGGACTTGAAGGAAGAGGAAGGGAAGGGTGGAGAGAGCCGGGCAAGCAGAGGGAAAAGCATGTGCTGGAGCCAGCAGAGGGCGTGGTGTGGAATGAGGTGGAGAGGAGCTCCAAGGGAGGATAGGGAGGCCCCAGCAGAAAGGACTGGAAGCCACGTTAAGGACTTTGTACTTGAGGGAATCCATAGCCCCCCTCCCCCATTTCTTATTCTTTTTAGCACGAAGGGGATTTAACAGGTAATTAGGAAAAGCAGATTTATATTTTCAACTAATTTCTCTGGCTTCACTGTAGGGAGATTAGATTAAATGGGGCATGACCAGAGGCAAACAGAGTAGTGTGAGGGCCACAGTTTTCCTTTATGAATTTGAACAAACATTTCTCCAAAGAAGATATGACTTAATAATAAGCATGCAACAAGATGTTCAACATTATTAGGGAACTGCAAATCAAAATCACAGTGAGGGGCTGGGGATATAGCTCAGTTGGTAGAGTGCTTGCCTTGCTAGCACAAGGCCCTGGGTTCAATCCCCAGCACTGCAAAAAAAAAAAAAAAAAAAAAAAAATCACAGTGAGATACTACTTTATATCCACTAGGATCGCTAAAACAAAAAAGGAGAGCAACATATTGGTGAAGATGCAGAGAAACCTATATTGCTGGTGGAACTATAAAAGGGAGCAGCTGCTTTGGAAAAGTTAGGCAGTTCCTGAGAATTTTAAACAGTTTTCATCTGACCCAGGTATACATACAAAAGAAATGCAATATACATCCACACAAAACCTTGTACATGAATGTTCATAGCAGTGTTACTCATTATAGCCAAAAAATGAAAACGAGTCGAATATCCATCAACTGAGCATAGATAAAATGGGGTATCTCAATATAATGGAATATAATTCAGCAATAAAAAGAATAAAGTACTGATACATGCTACAATGTGGATTAACCTTGATGGATACATGCTATAACATGGGTAAAGTCAAACACAAAAGGCACATACTAAATGACTGACATGAAATATCCAGAGCTGGTAACACCATAGAGACAGACAGTAAATGAGTGATTGCCAGGGACTGCAAAGAGGAGGAATGGAGTGGGTGCTAATGGCTATGGAGTTTCTGTTGGGGATAACAAAATTCTTCTAAAATTAGTGATGATGATTGTGCAACTTAGCATATTAAGAACCACAGAACTGCACACTTTAAAGGGTGAATTTTGTGGCATGTGAATTATATCTCAACAAAACTTTATAAAAATATTACATCAAAATGGGAAAAAGTCAACAGATTTACTACTTAACAAATAAAACACTTGCTACCTTAAAAACACAATAAATTCCCCAGCACTTTCCAACAACAACAAAATCTGATGAATCATGCAGATTGGGCTATATATTTAACACGTGCTATATTTTCTAGAATTAAAGAAACCATTGCTTACACCATTAATTTATATGCTATTCAGAAAAAAACACCTCCCAATGCAGGAGGCTGGTGGGAAGAGCCTTCCACTAGAAAGGGCCACCTCGTCTACAAACCTACTGGGGGCTGCAAGGGAACTCATGGTTTCCAGTCTTGGCACAGGTAAGCGAGGTGGAAATTCTTCCTTAAACATTTGAACCCCAAACTGATATTCACATAGGCTTGCAGTCTGAATAAACACTACTTTATGACCCATCTTAGGCCAAAAAAACCTTAGGCAGAGAATTTAATTTATAGGGGTCTCAATTTCATAGTGATTTTAAGATACCATTGAGACAGTCGAATGTAAAAAAAAAGCTTTTCTTAGAATAATAAGTTAAAAAGAGGTTATATCTTTAACATGGAGAGTTCATATAAATCATCTGGAAAAATAATAAACACTCAATATAAATGGTCAAATGTTATAAAGCTCAATTCTCAAAGGAATTATAAAATGGCTAATAAAAATGACTAATGGTTGAACCTTACCCATACTCAAGATATGCAAAATGAAACAATCAGATAACATTTTTTACTTATCAGAGTAGCATAATTTAAAAAGCATAATGCTGGCTGAGAGTGGTAAAAAACAGACTTGTGGGAACCTTTAATGGCACAGTCTCTCTGTACAGTTAAGTGCATTTTAATACCTATTATCCCTTCTTGGAATCTATCCCAAATAAATAATCCCTAATTTGGATCCAGAATTTGTCTGAAACTGTTTTCAAAAAAATATTAGTTAGAAATAGAAAAAAGGAACCATATAAATGCTTAATACTCATAGAATACTTAGCTTATGGCACATCTATATAATTTTAATGTATTGCAATTTTAAATGATGTTTTTGCAGAACATTCAAGGATATGGAAAAGTTCATCCTATAATGTGAAAAACAGAAGACGTAAAATTGTACACCATTACGTTACCAGTTATTTATTTATTTATTTTTGTGGTGCTGACTGGAACCTGAACCGCTGCGATCGCTAAGTATGCACTCAGTTCCTGGGCTACAATCTCAGCCACCAGTTTTATATAAATACATAAAGTACAGAAAGACTGGTAAGAAGTACATCAGAATATTAGAACTGGGTATCTCTGGGTCATTGGACTTCAAGTAATTATCAATGTTTTCTTTGTATCTTTAAATTCTAATAAATATTAAAAGAAAAATTTGTCTTATTTAAATACAAAACATGAATATTCTACTCTTTCCATTTTTTTTGTGGGTGATTATCATGTTCTGGGTTGTAAAACTGGACCACAGAATGGCTAAATTATAAAATAACACTACATGCATTACAGGGTTATTTTCTTCTTTTTACATAGTTTAAAAACTTACTACATAATACTACATGTATAAGGTAGACAATTTAATAAACACCAATAAAAAGAAAAATAAGATCCCACACAATTCTTCAATTCAAAATAACCATTATTAGCCTTGAGTTTAGTTTAGTTTTTTTTTTTTTTAACTCAAGGTTTAAAGTTAGAATACTGATTTGAGATTTTTTCCTCTTTTTATAACACAGGTGTTTACATGTATAAGTGTCCACTCGTTTGAGCACTGCCTTTCTCATAAATTTTTTGAATGTGGGTTTTTTTTTTAATGTGGGTTTTTATTTTAATTTGTTTCAGTTTTCTAATTTCCCTATGATTTCTTCTTTAACCTATTGGTAGTAAGAGTGTGTTGCCAATTTTCATATATTTGTAAGTTTTCCAGCTTTTGTTCTTTATTGATACATCCCACTGTGACCAGAAAAGATACTATGCATAATTTTGATCTTTTTTAATTGATTAAAATTTGTTTTGTGGTCTCACATATAATCTATACTGAAGAATACTCTGTGAGAATAGCCACTGTTAATAGTTATATATATTTCATTAGAATTCTGTAGTTCATTTAAGTATACAGATCAATAACTACATATCTTCGTGTACAACCAGAGAAACAACAGCTGTACTCCATTTGTGTACAATGAATCAAAATAAATTAATTAAAAAATAACTACATATATGTAAATAAATTGATATTTAAAGGACTAAATGTACCTTTAAAACATCATTTTTATTGGTTGGATTCTATTTCATATTTGACTGTACCATAATATATTTAATCAATATACTATATGGTTGGACATAAACATAGCTTCTAATTTTTTTTTTCACCAGAAAATAGGACTAATGATTACAGGATCAATAAATAACTGACTGGGACACTTTAACACACTATTTACCACTGTAAGGGAAAAATGTTCAAACTCTTCCAATAAAAATTTTGCATGATCTGAGGTCAAGAAGCTGGAAGGCTTGATGTTTGTGAAGGCCTATTCTTCATAGAAGACACTGTTGAGGTGTCTTCACATGACAGAAGGGACAGAAGTGCACACAGAAGCAAAGCTAGTTCCCTTCTGCCTTTCCATAAGGTATAATCCATTCATGAGGAAATCTGTTCATGGCAGAGTCTGTCATGGATCTATAATTGTGCTGTGTTAAGTTAGATCAACATGAGGAATGTTGGAAATCTGGTTTATTAAATAGTAATTTTACAAAAAAATTTTTCTTGCATGGATACATGTTGAAGTCAGCAGCTAAGTGCTACAAAGTAAGATATTTTCATTAGACTCTTACCTTGAATTTTCTTGAAAACTCTGGAATTCATAAACTTTAGAAATCTGTCTGCATAAAAACTTGGCCTATGAACTGAAACAGTGTCCTGAAAAGACAAAACAAGGATCGCAGGTTTACCTTTCGGGAATTCATCTCAAGTCAGAAGAAAGATCTATGCAAGTGGTTCTCTGTCAGCTGAGGACTTTAACCAACAGTGGCCAAGAGCTAGAGAGAAGGGCTGGGGATGTGGCTCAGTTGGTAGAGTGCTTGCCTTGCAAGCACAAGGCCCTGAGTTCAATGCCCAGCACCACCAAAAAAAAAAAAAAAAAAAAGAGAGAGAGCAGTGTTCTGTGTCCTGCAGGGCCCTAGGCTGGTGGGGAGGACACAGACTCAATAAGAACAAAGATCCTAGAGGAAATAGAGCACTAGTGGGTGGGAAAGACTGCTGCTTAAATCAAAATAGTCAATCCTTATTCATAACATCGTGTCCCTGGAGGTGCTTTCAAAAGCTTTTCTTATAGGCAACCAGGGCTTCCAGTGCCAACTGGGAATGAAGGGTAGCACTCAGTCACGAACCAAAACTGGGGACATAAACCAAGCACCCTAATATAAGGGTGACATTTAAATTAAAAAAGTGTTCTCATGTCATCTCCAAGGAGCAAGGTGAGGAGACCCAGGAGGATGCACAGGAGATACGGCTAGGTGGTGCTCTACTGAATTAGCTATGATCACAGAGCTGACCTGCATTGCCAACTCAATTCTCCCATGCTTGGCAGGAGCCTTTAGGACTGAAGGGCTGTTTTATTATAAACCCAGGAAAGGGAATGGATGAAGGGCTGATTCTCTATGTTCAATTAGCAATCATTTATTGACCATTCAGGTTGTACATTTCTAGAAATGGCAAGTTTATTTATATGTATAATGCTCCATTTTGAATCCAGGTTATGGATTCCAGTAGGTAAATTTCTAACAATTTAAGCTCAGATACTACAAAATGTCTGCAGTGGAGTTGGGAGAAAAAACACACAACAAGAAATCAGTAGAGCTGGTTCTGGAATAAATTCTAACTTTAAATGGCGGTGTGAATAGCTGAGTGTGGTGGCACACCGTAATCCCAGTGGCGTGGGAGGCTGAGGCAGGAGGATTGCAAGTTCAAAGCCAGCCTCAGCAAGGCCCTAAGCTGCTTAGCAAGACCCTATCTTAAAATAAAAAATAAAAAGGACTGGGACATAGCTCAGAGGTTAAGCACCCTGGGTTCAATCCCCAGTACACCACACCCACCCCCCTGCAAAAAAACAACAACAACAAAACAAACAAACAAAAAACTGCTGTGTGATCTTCTGTGCGATCCTGGGACCAGCTAGTTTCAGGGCCTCAGGTTTTGCCTCTGTGAAACAGCATGTTATATGAGCAGGACGTGTGTTCTCAGCCAGGATAATCTGTAGTTCTGTAATTAGCATGTTATGAAGGGTATGGTACGCTAGCTAGACACTCTCCACCACGTTATAAAGGCCCTCCAGGCTCTCAGCAAGGCTGGAATGTGACAGGACATTTGCCCCTGATCTGACAGGAACTCTTCCCAGATCCTGGCACCTTCTGTCTGAAGTAGACACCTTCTCACAAAAAGCACAATAATTTAGAAATATCAGTAGGATTCAAGGGGTATCCACAGATAACTGAGACTCACAGAGACTCAGCCCTTGCCTTTAAAGGAGTTCCATTAGTGCTTTCTTTGATATGAAGAAACACTGTCTAAATAAGAGCCAGATAGGAAGAAATACTGTCTAAAGAAGAGCCATATTTGTGAATAAACAAAAACAAGCCTTGAATATTACATAAAATTTCACAAATATATAATCAGCAGAGATTTTCTTAAAAGAAATGAACTACAACCAGAAGGTATGTTTTAAACGAACAAAGGTAGGGGCCTCTTAGAAGCCTCTGGCCAATAAAGGACAAGGCCACTGAGATCAGAAATCTCACTTAGTAATAGGTAACCTAATTTTCTCAGAAAACAGCAGGGGAATAACCCCGGGGAATTTCTCCCTCTCCCTTCCACATTCAAGGTGCTATGTAGTCCCCACCTTTCTCAGATGGAAGGAAAATTAAAATTACCCCTGACCTTTTCAGAGGAGGAATCTTTGATCTGAATAAGCCTTGGGTTAATTCTCAGAAACAAATTTGTGAGCCTGTTGTTTAAAAGTGCATTCTGACACAGGGCAGTCCTTAGCCTGCAGACAAAATGCAGATCTCTCATGCTGAAAGGTTATTAACCGTCTTCTACAGAACTGAAAAATGTGTGTTCTTTTCCAGAAAGGAGAAGAACAGCATTTATAATTTATCCTCTTTCAAAGTGAAGCGTCTGCTAGCATCTTAATAAAAGAAACGTGTGACTAAACCTTTGACCAATATATTCTTTGGACATGTCATATCAAGTTATTAACTGAGGGAGGTTTAGGGCCAATAAATGGTCTGTCAGCAGGAAGTTTGAATCTAACATCTAGATGTGACTCTGGGTGTGTGTGTGTGTGCGTGTGTGCGAGCACACTTGAAGAACCCATAAGAATGAGAGAGAGAGAGAGAGAGAGAGAGAGGAAGAATGTCTGCACTTTGACAATTGATTTTTTCTTTAATTACATTAAGATGTAACTCTTGGGCTGGGGATGTTGCTCAGTGGTTAAGCATTAAGCACCCCTGGGTTCAATCTCTGGCACCAAAAACAAAAGAAAATGAAACAAAACAAAACAAAACAAAACAAAACAAAACAACTCTTGCACCATCTTCCTATCAGTCAGCATGTATATAAATGTGTAAGTCCATAACATATATAAATCTATACCACCTTAAACATTTTACCTTTGTATGTCCTTATTGAGTGTTGAGTTTTTGGTTGAATATGAACATGCATTATTTTATTTCATCCTCATAGCAGGTAGGCACTACTATAATCCCTCTGTTATGATGAGAAACCAAGAAGAGATCAAATCACAAGCAGTGAGCCCAGCTCACATAGCTGGTCAAGTGGTGATGACAGAGTTCAAGTTCAGGGCTGTCCATCATCAAAGTCAGGGCTCCAACCACTCATGGCCTGGTCTCCTGAGAATTTTACTTCAACAGTCCTTCTATTCTCAGTGTCTTCTTGAAAAGAGATTTCGTCCTCATTATCTCATAATTGGGACCTCTGCATTTCCTATAGAAACAGCTATCATTTTGTTTTTGGCCTCTACTAAGCCACTAGGCTGGATGTCATCTATGTGAATTCTATTTGAATTTATGTGGTCTTTGTTCTTAGATTTGGAGTAATCGGCCAGTCTAAGATTCTAAGTTGATAAAGACCTTTGCTTCTTGCCTCTTAATACGCAGTGACACAGTTTCCCAAACACATGTAAAGTTTCTGAGGAACTGAAAATAACAAGGAACATCACTTACACCATCATAAACAAGAGCTTTCCAGGAGTGTTCTAACTTCTTCATTAACCTAAATGCAAACAGATGGAAAAATAACCATGAAAATGCAAAACCACTCACATCTGATGAATTTTCAAAAGCATTTTGGATTACTTTGAAATAATGAAAGACCACTTCCCCAAATGTCTCACCGATATGATTGTAGAATGTCAATAATGCCCATAAATAAAAGTAGTTTTTCTCCTTTATGGCTTTTAGCTGGAATGCCTCCCATTCTGTTGATAGAACAAAAGAGAAAACATTTTATTGTCTGTTCTAATAGAAAGTTAAAAAAATAATAATAAATAGATTGAAAATAAATATCTTTAAGAATTTATGATCATCATCATCATTATTTTGCATCGGTTTAATGTCTTTCTGGCAATCCAGAATAATGTACTTTCCCACAATGGAGAAACATCATAGCTGTCAACTCTGAAAAATTGGATCAGAAGAATCCAATTTAAAAATTACTCCTATTTTAAAAGTGTGACCAAGAATTCTTAGAGCATAATAAAATATTATTTTTAAAAGATGTAATGCTTTTTTCTGATCAAAAGAATGTTTATTGTTGGGATTTAAAAAATAAAACATAGAAAAGAACATAGAAAATATATAAAAAATCCACTCCTAAGAATGAAGAGATAACTATTAACGTTTGGTGTATTTTCCAGTATGTGTGCGTGTTTATTAATCTACAAAAAGGAATTATTTAATTTTTCATGTTTTATAATTTGACTTTTTCACTTATTAAATGATGAGCATTTCTTTACATCCAATGTACTCTGATTTTTAATAGCTAGGTAGTGTTTCACCATACAGATGTAGAATAATTTAACTGATTATTGAACATTTAGACATAATCACAAGCAAAGATTAAAACTATCAAATATGTGTTAATTTCTTTTATAAAAGTGAAATATGCCTATTGTTGGAGAATTCTCAAAGTCATGTCATCATAACCACAGAAAATGATTTCTTTTTTCCAGTCTCCTTGCTTATTAGCTAGTACATACACCTGATGTAGTTAACCATCTCAATAATTTTCTTTGGTTTTAATTGCTTCCATTGTCAATATGCACACCACACTTGCAAATGAACCCTGCAGTTACCATCACATCTGGCTGAGGAGAGAGACCCCATCTGCCAGGATGTAGGACTAGATCAACAGAATCCCATCATGCAGTTAGAAAAAGCTTTGACTTGTGAACAACATCCCTATTTTGCATTTGCTTAAATACATGTAATTGGAATCCAAAGTTTATTCTTCCCTTTTATGGTAGATGCTTGAATATGTAGCAAATGGGAGTAGAAACATTTTTGACCATTGTTAAAAAATGGAAACATCTGAAAAAAGAAACTCTGTGGGTGAAAGAATAACAACAATCAGGACACTGCCACTTGTCTAGTTATCCACTGATGAATAGAAATGAAGGCTGGCTGGACCCTTGTTAGTACAAGTACAAATCCATTCCCAGAGTGCCATCTATTTCCATGTACCAGGAGTTAAGTGTTTTAGTGCCAAAGGGGCTGTGACTACTTGCAATTACCCAGTGGCAGCGGCTATCACAGTCATCGTGGTCATGTGACTGCACTTACGTGTCTGGGTTCTCTGTGATGATCCCATCTCCAGATTTCCCTGGACCCTGGATGGATTCCATGGCTGTTGAATAGAGGACTTTCTGCATCCCAGGTCGCTTTGCATCAGGCACATTTTGTGAGTTCTCCTCCTCTTTAAGGGAATGGTCCAAGATGTGGATTCCCAGCAAAAGGCTGTAGTCCATGATCTTGAAGCTTTCCAGCACCTGAAGAAGAAAAAGAACCAAGAAGTCAGTCAACCCCAATGGCCTATAAGTTTCATCTGCATGGAATCAGAGAGCTCTGAATATGTAGATGGACTGCTCTTTCATTCCTCCCATGGAGTGACAGACAGAGGAAAATAATCCCAATAAAAACACTTGAGGTTATTATTAGGCCGCATGCAGGAAAGACCGGTACAGTGACTGCAAGATGAAATTTTTATGCAAATCTAAAGCAAGCACATCTTTTCTTAAACCTCTATGAATGTTTTTCGTTATTAGCATTTACTGAAAACTTTCCATGCATCAGGTGCTGAGTGCTTCACTTGCATTCAATCCTCATAACCACCTATGAGCTAGGTTCTATTATTGGTTCTATTTTAGAGACTGAAAAAAATAGAAAAATAAAGCAATTTGCTCAATAACACACAGCATGCGACAGAGGCCTAAGTGGTCAACTCTGGCATTCGCACTCTTAATAAGCTCTAGAGCAGAGAAACCAACAGCCAATTGTCTCTACGAGCTTGTAACCTCCTCAGCATGAAGACTCAGCTGGAATGTGTGGTTGCTTGCATTCTGTTCTCAAAATCTTACTCTTGCTAAGTTTATTGGTTTCCTTTTCAAAGCCTGTATTTCAAGGTTGCAGGTTTCCTGTAGTCAGTCTTTTAAAAAAATATATGATCTCAACAAAGAACAGGACTTAATGTTTAATTATCCAAACAGCAGACAGTGGGGACGTGAAGAAACTAAAAATAATTGAATGTAGCCAGACAAAAGAGATAGCAATGCTCTGAAAGAAAAATGACAGGTGACAAGGACTAGGAAAGGGTCCCTCAAAATGGCTTCTGAGTTCAGGGGGCTTTGACACTGGGGACCCTTCCTAGATAGAGAAAGAAAGTTCAGGAAGAGTGTCTGAATATTGGGTGTTTTCCTCTATAAAAAGCTTTTTTTTTTTTTTTTTTTTTGTTGTTTCTAGTTTGTATGTAATTCTCCCCTACAATGAACTTTCTTTTCTTTTTTTGGTACTGGGGATTGAATCCAGAGGTGTACCACTGAGCTACACTCCCAGCCCTTTATAGTTTTTGTTTTGAGACAGAATCTTACTAAGTTGTTGAGGCTGGTTATGAATTTGCAAACCTTCTGCCTCAGCCTCTTGAGTCCCTGGGATTATGGCCGTGCTCTATGACACCCACCAGCTTCTCATTCTTCTTAAACTCAACTGTTTTTTGGTCAGATATTCATGATATATTGGAGAGGGGCAAGGTCTGGGGACTCAAAGACCTATGGCTGTCACTTTAGGGATGACAAAGGCTTTGTGTACTATGTATACACATGGTCTTCAAAAGATGGTTTTCCTTGGGTCTTAGGCATCTTAGCCAATAATGAGGACACCTCAAAGGGGCTGTGACATCTTTCAAATTACTAAGTTTGTACTTTCAGGAAGAAGGCAGACAAGGAGCTGAGAGTAGAATCTCATTATTTTAGAAGTTTGAGACATAGAATTTACTAACCCAAGAGATCTGAGAGTGGCCTAATAGTGATATGGAGCCAGCCTTTCTAACCTGAGGAGTGAAGTCAGGATTGGAGGAGGAAAGAGGAGTGACAGGTAAAACTTCTGACTACTGACTCAATGCCTGAGCATCTGATCCATTGGTCAGTTCTCCATGGAGGGGCCTTGCCCTGTCTGAAGCAGCAGAGACCATGGAAAACAAGACTGTTCAGTCTCAGGCGTGCCAGGGACCCAACCTCTTAATAGTGTCATTTTGGTCATTTTTGATTTCTTTAAAATTTCTGGGTTTGTGGTTACCCATAGTATTGTCTGGAAGTTCAACAGGAAATGACTGGCCTTCAACCCTGCAATTCTGGTCAATGGCTTCAAAATGACTGTCTTATGATCTGTCTGAAGAACATTTCTAGTTTCAACTGGTAAAGAACTCAGCCATGCTCCCTGCATAGCCCACAGTACTCATTTGTAAATGATTCCTCCAAAGCAGTGAACTGGCCTCAAAAACAATTCTAATTAGACTGTAACAACACTGTGGATGTTCCTAATAGGCACCTGGAATCATTTCTTCTAGCTAGGAGTGGTAAAGACTGAAAAGCAATCCTGACATCATCTTGTTTACTTCATTTTCCTCTGCAAAGTATCTGCAAATTAATTCTGCTTGTTAAAAGGCCTTCTTTATAAAATATTTTTCTTCTATTTATTTAACCTGAACTGTTTGGTTTGGATTTGCAGTCTCTTTTACTGTTCTTAGGTCAATTTTATAAGTCATAGTCAGCCTGTGATCCAGCTGTAACTATCACATAGAGGAAGAAATGATCCTGATTCTTTAAGTAGCCAAATACTTTTTCCAGGTTGGTTGGTTTGTTGTGTGGTCCTGGGGACTGAACCTAAGGCCCTGCACATGCTAGGCAAGTACCCTACTACTGAACTACCTCTAGTCCTTTTTATTTAATTTGAGACAGAGTTTTGATAAGTTGTCCAGGCTGGCCTGGAACTTCGGATCCTGTAGCCTCAGCCTCCCAAGTAGCTGGGATCATAGGCATGTCTCACTGCACCTGGCTCTGGGTTTATTATTATTATTATTTTTTTAAAGAATAACCTTCATAGAGAGAAGAACGTTAGTTATCAAGGCCTGGAAAGGATGCGAGGGAAGGATGATAGAGACAGGATGGGTAATGGATATGGGGTACAGACAGGAGGAAGAACTCCTAATATTCTATAGATGAGTAAGATAACTATGTTTGACAATGATTAATTATATATCTCAAACATCTAGTGGAGAGAATTTTGAATGTTCCAAACAGGAAATGACAAATGTCTGAGCTGAGAGATATGCCATTTACCCTGATCTGATCATTATACATGAATACTTGAATAAAAAAAAAAATAATGTACTCCATAAATATGTACCACTACTATGTGCCAATTAAAAATAAAAAATACATTTAAAAAATCTTTCAGAGAAACTTAGCTAAGAAAAGGATGTAAAAAAGATTTACAGAGATTCATTTCCTCTTTATTCTTATATTGGATTGTCAGCATACTGGAAGGAAACTGAATTGCTCTTAGGAGGACAAGGCTCCTGCTTTCAGAGTGAAAGGCTTAAAAAAGAAATTCTATTTCCATTATGTGAAAAGTTAATATAAAAGTTAGGTTTTTGATTAGGCAAAAATCACCATCCAAGAAACAAAAAGACGTATATATGCATGCATTTTAAATCAAAATTCAAAACTTCTGTAATGAAAAATTCTGGGAGTGGATTTTAATTAAGTGTGTTTAAGTTTTACATCAATTAGGAACAAAATAGTTCCATTATTCATATCCTCCCAGGCCTTTAATTAAGGAATTAATAAATCTGCCAAAAACTTAACTTGCATGAACTGCAAGAGTGAGCAGCATTTGGTGACATGGCAGACGGTCCAATTTGTCACTCAGGTGCACATTTATTTCTGGTACCAGGGATTGAATTCAGGGGCATTCGACCACTGAGCCATATCTCCAGCCTTATCTTGTATTTTATTTAGAGACAGGGTCTCACTGAGTTGCTTAGCACTCCACTTTTGCTGAGGCTGGATTTGAACACTTAATCTCCTGCCTCCCAAGTGACTGGGATTACAGGCATGCGCCAGTGCACCTGCCCAAGGACTATTTTAAGCCAATATCATCATTGAAATGTAGACTTGAAAGACTGAGTGTAAGAGATGATACCTGAATGAGGGGAGTAGCAGGGGAGTCTGAGGGAGAAGTGGACACATTTGAGAATCTTTCAGAAGTAAATTCCAACTACCATCTTTCTAGAGACAATTCCTAAATTGCAATATTTGGTTTGATCTCATTCCTAAACTGCAACCCTATATATTCCCAATGGCCTTCTGGACATCCCTAATCTTCCATCCATGGTCACATTGCAACCCTAGACTCCTATTCTGCCCTGAAGCAGTTCTTTCTCCTCACTTCCCTCTTTCATTTGAAATCACTCTAATGTACAATTCAGATCCATTTTCCTTTCATTAAGTTGTGTAGTCTTGTAACTTCTATTATTAAACATTCCTCCTCTCTAATGACTCATTTTCAACTTCCCTTTCAGAGCCTTTCTTCTTTTATTTATTTATTTATTTTCCACAGGCTGCATTTTGATCCATTGTACACAAATGGGGTACAACTTTTCATTTCTATGATTGTGCACAATGTAGATTCACACCATTTGTGCAATCATACATGTACATAGGTACGGTAATGATGTCTGTCTCAGTCCACTGTTCAGATCCATTCTTGACGTGCTTGTTTGACTAGGTCACAACAACCCCCTACTTAAAGTTCGCCATTTCTCCTGCCAATACCTCATTTTGGCCCTGAAGGTCCTTGCTACCATGGCCCCTACCAATGTCTCCTTGTTGTTTACTGCTATCCCAGAGATATTTCCCAGTCTAGTCAAACTGAAATTCCTTATTATCCCTAAATGTGCTCTGAAGATGCAAGCCCTGATATTTTGCTCATGCTATTTCTTCAGGAAGGTTTTTAATATCTAATTCCTGTTTTTTTTGTTTTGTTTTTTAAGAGCTTAACTCAACTCTTACCTAAATTAAATTTTATTAATGATTTCAACAAATTGTTGGGAATATGTCCTCTTCCCTGGCCCTGAAAACCCAAGCATATGATCATGATCATCCTCTGTGGTTTAAGACACTACTTCAGGTTTTATCTGTTTCTGTTTTTTTGTTTTTTTTCCACGTGCCCAAAACTGCTAGGCTCACCCAAGGGAAGTTTTACTTGCTGCATGCCTGAGCATAGTAGGAGTGCACATTTGCTATACTGCTTTCCATATATATTGTGCAAGCAAGTAAAAATCAAAATATTCTGCAGCAAAGAAATTCTAACACTACATTCTTTTGTCTTAAATATAAGAACTTGATACTTGTGCATCATAATTGCATTGCCTGTGAAAATTTTTTAGCATTGAAGGAAGACATTTATTGTGATTATGTGCTGTGTTGTCAGAAAAATAAAGATAAAAGCCCACAATGTTTCCAAACCCACTTACACTGTAGGAACCATATATACTCTGTGCTAACGGCAAAAATCAAGCTGATATTTACAGACTCTCGAAATGTACTATTTGATAGGCACACAACTAAATGGCAGTTCAAAGGCAAGTTGTTTTGCTGTAAGCTTGGCTGAGCTTTGAGTCTAGTAAGAATACCACATTTCTCTTTGGGAAACTGCTGTGGAGACAACATGTCACAGGTTGGGTCAGCTGCAGACTCTTTGACTACCTCAAAATGCTTGGGGCTGACGTTAAGATGGAAGATCTATTTTGTAACATGTCCCAGGGCTTCTTCGGTTTTCCTGTACTTGGTTCCTCTGCTTTCCAATAAGAATGTAAAGTTCAATTAGCAGAAGACTGAGAAAGGACAATCCGTGGATGAATCCAAAATGTCTTTGAAAAACTGGCTGCATTTAAAAACTGGTACCCACACCAGAAGATATTAAGAGTGGTAAAGCAATGCAACTCAAGCCATCTCTAAGTGATGCCTTATGCAAAGTAAAGAAGAACGATGATTCTAGGAGAAGAGATGCTTTGTTAAGTGGATCTTAAGCCTGCAAGTCTTCTTAATTTCCCATGGGGGGTTCTTACAAAAAGTAATCAATTCTGCATAACTATTTTATTGTACACCTATTATGAGTCAGGCACTCTCTTGTTTAAAACTCACTGGTACATTCTAGCTAATAAATAATACAATTAGCAATTCCCTATTTTAAGAATGACTTCATGACTTTTTCTGGTAAATAGTTGGAACTGGAGACTGTCATGCTAAGTGAAATAAGCCAATCCCCAAAACCCAGAGACTGAATGTTCTCTCTGATATGCTAACACACAACAAGGATGGGGGAGGGGAAGAATAGAAGTTCACTGGATTAGACAAAGGGGAATGAAGGGAAGGGAGGAGGAAGGGAATAGGAAAGACAGTGGAATGAATTGGACATAACTTTCCTATGTTCATACATCAGTACACAACCAGTGAATCTCCATATCATGTTCAACCACAAGGATGGGATCCTAATTAGATTAAGTTATATTCCATGTATTTATAATATGTCAAAATATACTCTACCATCATATATATCCAAAAAGAATAAAAATTAAAAATAAAAAGTTCCCTATTTTATAATTACCAAGAATTAGTGGATCTGGTCATTGGTTATCAACAGCTCTAACATCACAGAAAGAATGGCATTCTGACATTGTGTGCCTTCTTATGGGAAGAGACACTATTTGAAGTCAGACCTATAGGGGACCAAAATGCTGGGTACAACAACCAATTTATGGGAAAAGTAGATGAGAGAGGAGAATGATAAATGAAACCAGGAATGTAATCACCGAAGTCCAGACTCTGGGATAAACAACCCCATTTCTGTGATAAATACCTTCAAAATGAAAAATAACAGTGACAATGGGACATAAATAGACTTTATTTCAATGCTGACCCAAATAATTTTTTTCTGAAACAATTAGAAATTTGAACACTATTTGATGATTAGAAATATTCACATTTTATTTTATTTTTATTGTTGTTTGTCCTGTTTAGTTCATATTTTAAATGAATGATAATGAGATCTTAGTTTTTTAAAAAGGGGTCTTTAGTATTTAGCAAGGGATTTTTTCCTAAGATACGTATGAGTAAAATGATATGACACTTGGAATGTGCTTCAGATTACATGGGGAGGAAGACAATAAAATAAACCAAAGTTGGCTATGAGTTACAATTGCTGAAACTCTGTGTGTGTGTGTTATAATATTCTGTCCACTTTTATATATGTTTTAACTTTTCAAAAATAAAGTTTCATATACTACTTTGAAATGCTTACATGATATGTATCACTATTCACGTAAAAAATTAACTTACCACCATCTCTATTGACATTAGGGTAGAGATGGCACAGATGAAAATAAAGAAGAGTAATCTGAGATCTTAACTGAAGTAGTTAAAGTAGAAAATTGGCTATGTTTTATACTTTTCTCAACTGATCATTCTTTGATGGAGGATCTAAAGAGTTAACAACAAAATTGGAGTTGATGGGAAACTGTATCAATGGCTTCAAGTAATTTTTCTAGCTAGTCTATATTAGTTTAGTTCTTGAATAAGAAATTAACGATTGACACAGAACATTTGTGTTAAGCCAATTAATAAGAAAATTCAAAATAGTATCCCAGACATGTTATGCAAATAGACATTTCTGGAAATAGTGGTTTAGGGAAAAATGAATCCAAGGGTCTGCTCTCCCTCACTAAGCAGGCCCCTCAGAGTACAGCGTCAGAATTACTTATATGTGCAAGTCTAGTTAGAGCTGAATGCTGTCTTTTTAATTTAATTTAATTTCCTCAATAAAGCTCAGAGTGTTCTTTGCTAATGTAATAAAGAGAAAATACAGGCTGTGACAAGACATAATTTTGGCTGGTAAAG
The DNA here is from genome assembly GCA_020662805.1 of Glaucomys volans. Taxonomy (NCBI): domain Eukaryota; kingdom Metazoa; phylum Chordata; class Mammalia; order Rodentia; family Sciuridae; genus Glaucomys; species Glaucomys volans. The sequence continues at coordinate 494,881 of JAJEJO010000313.1, read as the reverse complement.
CAGAATGAAATAAATATTAAACCCTTAGCCTACTTATGGCAATAATGTATTTTGTACTGTGTCTAATGTAGTAATTTAGAACTCTGGACTGTGCTAGATTAACCTGTACCAAGATTTTTCCCTCCTCACTTAAAAAGCTTCAAGTGATAGAAGTATACTTATATGCATTGAAAATAGCCATCTATCATTTAAAAGATTTCACACACACACACACACACACACACACACACAAAGACCAATCTTTATTAGCAATTTTTTGGGGGACAGAACTGAGGATAGTTATATGTGCTGGTTCAAAATACGAAATTTGAAAATTTCTTTGAAGGAAGCACACTGGTGAGATCAGAGGGACACTCACTTGCAGGGGAGAAGGACATATAAAAAGTGTTGACCAGTACTGGCAGGGATGAAGAGCCGTATATGCAGGTCAGGGCCTCTTAGAAACCAGTATGTGGTGATCTTTCTGGAAAGGATGAGAACCCTGTGGCCAGGGAAGCCCCTGGCTCTTCCTAGACAGTCATTAAGGCCCTGTACCACCAGAACTGTGGGTGCTGTGCACATGGGCACTGCATGCTGAATGAATCAAAGAAAGCCCTACAAGATGAAACCGATTTTATGCTTCGGTGTGCTCCCAGTAGCCTAAGTTGAAAGCTTCTGGGGCGAGACAAGGTTGCATTTGTCAGCACACAATAAACAGTGTAATGAAGGTACACAAGGGGTATTTCTGAGCCATTTGCTCAACTTTGTGATGTTTTCCCAATTCTGAAAACTTCAAATATGCCTAAGTCTCTGCAACTCAGTCTCTTCTCAGATTCTAAAAGTTCTTCTCAAGATATGCAATCTCAACTCCATTTTTGAAAATGGCTGGGATTTGCTGCCCCTTCACTCCTTTGGTGCAGGTGCTGACAACAATGTTCTATGCCTTATCATGACCCTTGTGACTGGCTTTGAGGGCACCCACCACCGAATCCAGAGCAACAACCTCAGAGCCTTTCCACATACATCTTCAAAGCCAGAGTTGCTCCCCAAAGCCCCATGTGGCCCCTACCCTTTGGTCTGCAGCTCTCCTCTGGCTTTCCCAGGATCCTCTGCAAGGAGGAGGAAGTGGTCTGGGGGGACATTTCCTTCCCTTAGCTCCCTCCCCTCAGATGCTATGTGGCCCTCCCATCTGGGACCTACCCTGACCTTCCCTCTACGCTTAGGACCATCTATAAAATCAAAGACTAGTAGGTTCTTCTCAGACAAAAGCAGGAAATGCTTGTATACAAGTACAGCATCATTCTCTTCATAGACCCAAAGACTTCAGCTTCCATTAACCTGAGTTATCACATATTTCAATTTCTGTGTGACAAGTGACTAAAACAAAACTATCTAGACACGTGACAACAACCACTTCCACAGTCACCACCACCACCACAAACTCAGGAAATACTTCAATTCCTTAATCTTGAGGTAATATTTCTTTCAGGATGAAAAAGGAAAAGTTTACTTCTTCTCAGGGATCAGGAAGTTCAATTTTTTTTTATTTTTATTTTTTAGTCCTGTGTTTCCATTCTTTTTGGAGAATTTTTTTAATAACACTCTTGTTGATTTGAAAGGAGGGTTAAAAAAACCCAAAAGCAAACAAACCCCCCCCCAAAAAAAAAACCCAAACCAAAACCAAAACCAAACAAACGAAAAACAAAAAATAGCTACTGACTTGAAAACCCTTCAGTTTCTGTAGTTAATGAGAATTTTGCAAAGCTGCTCACACAGGATTCAGCGTCATGCTTCTAGTCCCTGATCTCCATTTCTTGCCGATTTAAAAAATAATCAACCCCACTATCACATTTCTCAGAAAGAAGTCATGCTTTTATGTTAATCAGATTTCATGGGCACACATGTTGGTAATAGTTGGCTATTGTCAATGGATTTGATTATGCTTTTCATTAAATTAAAACAAATCAAATGTTTAGATTATTTATTTTACTTTGGATTCTTTAGTCCCTTGGCATGGTTTTCCTTCCCTCTTCCCTCCTTGAAATAGGTTGCAAATTTCATTAGCTCATTGTTCTGCCCCGACCGAGTTGTCTACTTTGACAGAGCCTTTTCCTGACTCCTACAGTGTGTCACTTCATCTGTTATATTGTGATTTAGAGCTTTCATTTCAGTCAACTGTCCCCCATTGCACTTATGAGCTCCCCAAGGAGAATGAGACGATGGAGGAACATGGCTTTGTAGGCAGACACACCTGGGGGAGCCCTGGATCCAGCACTGTGACCATAAAGACCAGGGGAAACTCAATCCCTCCTGAGTCTTCTTTATCTGTCAAAAGGGAACCAAGCCACTCATTTCACAGAGTTGTTATAAGTATTAGCAAGAGAATCTATTTATAGGGTTGAGCCCTGCCTGGCTCAAAGCAAGTCCACAACATTAACTGAGCCTGGGAAATATGTCCTAAATGCCCATGAAATTTTGCACGATATACACTGTACTGTATATATCTATTTGATAATTACATATTACATATGGTGAGTTTCAATTATTAAACTACTTTGGTATCTATATGGAATATGTAAGTTGGAATCCTGTGTCTACCAAAACCTGGAATAAGTAGTTTTACAAAATACTGTGAATTACTTGTGTGGCTCACATGGAGATATCTCTTAGTAGAAAGTCAGGCATAGAAGAATATTTTGATTTTTGCAGCCATTCTGCCACATCTCACACTGATCGTTTCCTCTTTTGTTACTGCCAGGAGATTCTTTTTTGTCTTTCCTATTCCTGTTTCAGAGCTAACCTGCAGCAACTTGTAAAAACCCTGACAAAGATCAGCTCCATTCCAAGAGTAGTGAACAGTTGTGGTGTATGGCTAGTCTTAAAATGGGACACCAATCATGACCAAAATAAACAAGAAGACTGGGGAGTCAGCATAGTTGTAATTTAGTAAGTTACTGACCATTAACAGATATTGGTCAAAAGAGCCGTACAAATTTACTTTGAACAAAAATATACAAATTTATAACATTGACATGACTGATTTTGGTTCTCTTTCATAACAAATTATGCATAGATTCTTATCAAAATCTACTTTTATTACATTTATTGGTTAGGTAAGGTCTACCATTTCAAAAGGTGTTTGTTATTGTTAGCTCCTAGGCTTCATCAGAAGACTAACACCAAGAGAACTGTGGAATAAGAACCGTTATGAAGGCTAAAGGATGGAAAAATGAAGCCATACAGTTTCTGTTCTCAAAGGCAGCAGATTTTAGTAGCTAACATTAAATATGAAATCAAGCAATTATAATATAATGGAGAAATACCAATGGCTACAGAATAGCCTTAGATGAAGTACTATGAGAATTTAGGCTCATAGAAATGCTTATTTTAAAAATTTATTTTATATTTTATTTAATTTTGGGAGGGGGTACTGGTGATTGAGCCCAGGGGCACTTTACCACTGAGTTACCTTCTTAGCCCTCCCTTTTTATTCTTTGAAACAGGGTCTTGCCAAGTTGCTGAGGCTGGCCATGAACTTGTGATCTTTATGCCTCAGCCTCCTAAATTGCTGGTATTACAGGTACATGCCACTGTATCTGGCTATAAATGTCTATTATTATAAATACATACCCTAAGCCTCTTCTCTGAAATTCCTGTCAATTGCATTACATCCCATGGACATATTATCAGTCACGAGACTTAACTAAGTTTTTCAGTTTTGCTTTTATAACTCTTTCCAATATCCCCAAACAGCCTTTTCATTGCTTTTATTCTTTGCTTTTCTGGAGTATATACTCAGAAAACTTTTAAACAGGACACTTAAACACACACTGATCAGAATGACTGAAATAAAAAAATAGTGTCAACAGCAAACACTGGCAAGGATGAGGACAAGATGGATCACTTGTACAGCACTGGTGGGAATGTAAAATGGTGCAGCCATTCTGGCCAAAAACTGTGCGCCAATGTTCATAGCAGCTTTCTCGGAAACCTCAAAAACTAGGAAAACCCCCACATGTTCTTTAGAAGATAAAGAATATTGGCATATTCATATCATGAAATATCGATCAGCAATAAAAAGGAACAAACTATTGATACAGGTAATAACGTGGATGCATCTCAAGGGCATCAGACCAAATGAAAAAAACCAATCTCAATGGTCCCACATGTTATGATTCCATTTGTATAGTATTCTTGAAATGACAAATTATAGAGGTGTAAAATGGATTTGTGGTTGCACAAGATTAGGGAGGGTCTGAGAAAGAGGGAAGGGCTGTGGCTGTAAAAGGGTAGCCTGTGAGATCATGAGAAGGAGCTGCTCTGCGCTTGCCTGAGGTGGTGGTGGGTATATCAATCTACATATATATGTGAATTGCACAGAATCCTCCCTCCAATACATACATGTGCATGTAAAAATGATAAAATTTGGGAAGTCTGAAAAACATCAGTAGATTGTATCCAAATTGGGTTGCAATACTATGCCACAGTTATATAAGATGTCTCCATTGGTGGAAGCTGGGGAAGGGTACATATGACATTTTTTTGTACTATTGCTTCCAATTGCAAATGAACCTACAATCATGTCAAAATAAAAAGTAAAAAAAAAGAGGCATAAACCTTCAAAAAGTTCTTCCAAATATGACAATGTCATTATTTCTATCCTCATTAGGAAACCTGGCTTGGCTAGTTACATCCAACTCATTATCTCTCAGACTAGGGTGAGGATGGCACTATTCTACATTTCCTAGGAACTCTTAAGATCCCTTTCAGCTCAATCTTTAATTTATGAGTGTGTTTTATTTAGTTATTTATTCACCAACTTAAAATCTGCTTTATCCTTATATTGTTATGGTATCAAAATAAATAATATTATAGATAGCAAAACTCATAATGCGAAACAGTGGAGCAAATCACATACATCAAGGAATTACAGTGTTTGTAAAATCTATTTTGAAAGATAGTGAATTCATCTGTACCTTCTATTGTAAAGAATCTCAAAGGTATAGAGTCAGTGAGATTCCTATACCCTTTCCACATTATGGTTGAAGTCTAAGAACAAAATCTAATTCCTTAATGACAAAAGGAAAGAAGTTAAGTTTAAACATCACCACTACTAAGATATGTGTATCTCTTTTTGATTACTTCTGAGATACTTTTTCCTCTCCAGAGATAAGTGGGAAGGCAATCAATACAAATACCAAAAGAAAAAATAAACTGTCTCAATTAACTCTGAACAAGAGTACAGCTGAAGGGTAAGCACAGGCATAATGATCAATTAAGTATCATATAAAATAACCCATACTGTAACACATATAAACATGCCATAGCTGATAAGAATCTGGTCTATAAATTGAGGGCTTTCCATATATTGGAATGCTGCAAAAAATTCCAGGATTCATTTCATTGCTTTCATTCAATTCGGAGAACCTATTAATATTTATGGTAACAGTGATTTGTGTGAAAAAAAATAAAATTGATTCCACACTATTTAAAAATTAATAACTCTCCTGCTAAACAAAAATGATAATAAATGTAAAATAAGTCATTTAGGTCATTAATTATCAAGATTTTCTCTGATGTGACTCCCACTTGAAGGATTAAGAAATATTTGATTGTAAACACAAATTCTCACTAATATACTTTGTTTCCGTGTCATTCCCCCAGAGTTATCAAAAAATATTGCAGGGTGTAATGATTTCCCAAATTAATTAAATGATATGGGATTCTAGATTTTTCATAGATAAGTCATATCAGAGAAGAAATAACCACAGTAAATTAAAAGTGAATACCAAAATAGTTCATAATTGTTCTTCCAAAATTAATAAATAAAATTTCAATTCAAAAGAGTGTCTTCATAATATTATAATGTGTACTGACTGTATATAGTAAGCAGGTACTGCAGAGGCAGAAAGGCACATGGAATGGGCTTTGGGACATTTATAGTCTTTCTATACGGGAGTACACATACCTAAGGAGACAGGGCCCAATATTAAATGAAAGTCTAATGACCATTTGCAACATTGCTTCCATGGGGAACTGAAATATAAATATACTTTCTCCCAAACAAATGACTCAATATGAAGCCAGCCAGTACAGTTTTTCAGATACTCCCAAGTGAATCCAAATGGAGATCATCTGCTTTATTAAACCCTCAATGCTGTATTTGGCAGGCATTGCAGTGAAACTAAATACTTCTTTCCAAATAGGCAGAAGTTGAAAAACAGTTAGATACACAAAAGTCATCAAAGACAGACTTTTTAGAGGTGTATCCAAACTGGTCTCTCTTTATCCTCAGACATCTCACAATTCCTTTGTACAAATACATTTTCCAAAACTCATGTACAAAGTACCTACTAAGTGCCAAGTCTGAAAATACAAAGACAGATTGAGGCATGATCTTTAGGCTTAGGGATCTGCCTATGAAAAAATAACAGTGTGCTAAATTCCATGAAAGAGGTAAGGCTAGAACGCACCGCATGGGGAACTATACCATTGTGGTCGTGAAGGAAGAGATGCCTGAGTAGTTCTGAGATGAGCAGGCGAGAGCAGTAGAAGAGGGACAAATGGTCCAGCAGAGTGAAACGGGCAAAAAGGCCCAAACCTTTGGAGTGTGGTCAATAGATCAGAATAGCTGGAGAACAGTGATGCTCCAGGGGAGGGAAGGCTGAAGAAAGAAGTTGAAGGAAGCAGTGGAGATGGTGGCAGGGACCAGATCAGGAAGGATCTTGTTGTTCCAAGCTAGGAAGCCTGGGTTTTAGCCCAAAGACAGTGGGGAACCTTGGCCAGAGAATAGTAAGGGGCTGGCTGTCTTCTGATCAGAGGGTCACTCTGGCATCAGTGGTGGGGATGAGTTGGAAAGCAATGACACTGAGGACCCATGAAGAGGCCACTCAAAACTCCAGGTGATGAACAACCAGGGCCTCAGTAAAGGCAGTGACTGTGCACACAGTGAGGAGGGGCAGGTCCACAAGTCATTTAGGAGATGGATAGGAGATGGCGATTTATTGCATTGGAAAAAGAGGGAGAGGAAGGAGGAAAGGGTAGCTTCAGGGCACTCACTTGGGCAACTGGCTACACAATGCTCGTGTTCTCCAGGTCAGGGAAGACAGGAAGAGGCCCAGGCTTGGGGGAAGGTGACATAGTACCTGGGAAGAGCAATTTTCAAACAGGACATGCATCCCAGCTTGTCTGTCATGTAGGAAACACAGGGAAGGGTTTGAATATGTCCTACTTCCTGTTTGTGATGGCGAGTGACCTTGATATCCTTGTACTCACCATTATCACCACTCTTTCCCCTGAGCCAAGTTCACTTGTGACTGTAGATGGCCATCATAGCAGCAGACAGATGGAAGTGTTTGGAGACCAGGTAGAGGGGACAATTTTTTATATCCATTTTCCCAAGCACAGTAAAGAGGAAGCAGCAAAGTTGGAATGCTGGAGAACCCAAGATCAGGAACCTTCCCTTGTAAATATCCCATTGTTTGATGTCTGTGGGGGAACTGGGCTTTGCAGGATTGAAGCATAGAACAAGGTCAGTTTTCTGGAGTAGTTTTGCATGGTTAATGTGCTATGTGTTAGAGTTGATCAGGGAAGGAGCATCACAAAGGGCTGGCTTATACACAGTGCCCACCCGTGGGTTGGAGAAGTCAGGTGAAGGGCTGCCGTAGGGATGCTGGCAGAGGATGGCATTCCTTGAGGGGGCTCACTGTGGAAGCAGGCCTTTCTAGAAACAGCGGTTCTGATGGGAATCAAGGAGGCAGTCCAAGGGGAGCAGGGAACATGATCTGGCTCAGTGAGTCACGCAGGGATCTTTTGGACATCTTTCAGGCTAAGGGACATGGAATCACGAGATCTGAGACGTCAAGCCAGAATATGAAAGAGGAGATGGAGGGGGAGCAGGAAGCAAGGGGAGGTCGGCAAGAGGTTAGGAGGCTTAATGTGTCTGTCTGGGGAACAACAGAAAAGTTGGAGTCCACAGGTCTGGGATTCTTGGATTTGCTACTTTTAAGCCTTTAAGAAGATGTTGGCACCACCAAAAAGGGTCTTCTGACATTATTTGGCCATTTTCTCTCCTACTTCACATGTTTTCCCCAACTATTAACTGCTTCAACACCAAACAATTATAGTTCCTGGAACATGTCAGGTTATTTCATGCCCAACTTAAATTGTTCTCTTACAAATAGGCTCCTACTGCTTTGCCTACCTGGAGAATTCCTCTCATGCTTCAAAACCCAGCTCTGATGTCACCTACTCTGATCCTTAGAATATAATAGTGTCATTGCATGTAATACACTGTTTGGCAATTGATCAGACATGGAGTCACTTGCCTTACGTTGGCATGTAGTCTGCTTGCAATACTTGTCTGATGAGTGAATGAAAGGCTATATCCTGCTATGGGTCTAGCTCACCTTTCTCTGGCTGGCATGCTGACACAGTAATGCAATCTTCCCTTGACTGGTTTGTATCTGGAGTCTTAAGGACACTGTTTTAGAGGATTCTTTTTTTTTTTTGTACCAGGGATTGAACTCAGGGGTACTTACCCACTGAGCAACATCCCCAGCCCTATTTTGTATTTTATTTAGAGACAGGGTCTCACTGAGTTGCTTAGGGCTTCACTAAGTTGCCAAGGATGGCTTACAAGCTGCTGGGGTTACAGACATGCACTACCACACCTGGCTTTTAGAGGAATTTTGACAGCACAGATTCCCAATGTTTGGCGCAGCAGCAGCCCCAGGGTGACCTTTCAGCCTCCCTGGATCCCTCAGCCCACTTAAGCTCAGTACTGTAAAGTGAGGGAGATATCAGGGGGAGAGTCGCTTCTGGCAATGCCAAAACCATACAACCTCTTCCAGCCATCCAGGGAATTGGCTCTTCAGAGGATGACTTGAAAAAAGAGAGAGAGGTAACCGCTGCTTCAGGATGTGGAATCTCAGCCCAGGGGGACGGACATGAGGAGGGATGATGAAGTCCAAATGCTTTACAAATCAATGGATTGATGGGCAGTTTTTTTTCAGGGAAGACAGTTCACAGCACTCATCAGATGTAGAAAGTGATCCATGACTATTAAATAGCAAGACCCACTACTGCAGAATCATGTGTGGCTCAATGCAGCTTTGCTCCCAGAACCAGCTGCTGACTCCTGATCACAGAGGGTATGGTTATGGACAAGTAGGATGATGGACAGGAGTCAGGTTCCTGACAGCTCAGCATTTACATGTTCCCATACCATAGGAGAAAAGCCATTCTGAAGGTAAATGTTATGTACAATTAAAAGAAGCTCCATGATCTATGTTTTATACAAGATCAGATGCAACATGTGAGAAAGAGTAGGCTTCAGGATGCCTCACACTGATCTTTATGTTCCTTGGAACAATAAATGTGCTCCCCCTAAAATAAATAAAACAGGCAAATCTCCAGGGTCTCATTCCTGACTGAAAAGTTCTGTTTAACCTTGTTCTTTTAGTACTGGGCACAGGAAACACTATAAACAGACAAATCCTGAACAACAGCTCTTACATTTGACCTTTTTTTTTTTTTCCTGGCATGGAATCATGTGATACTAGAAGACAGCAGAAAAAGGCTTTCAATGTGAAAGAGGCAAGACACTCATGTGCGCCCCCCCCCCCCCCCCAAAGAGCAAATCTAAAAGTGGACGGGCCTGGACTAAACTCTAGGGAATTGAGGGTCACTTTTCACCCACATCCTGTAAGGGTAGAAAAAACACAGGAAAAAAAGTTTCTATTAAAATATGTGTATTTTGTTTTGTTTTTAAAGAAAAACATGAATTGCCCAGATATTTTGAATGGCTCTGCTGGGTATTTTTTTGTTTGCTTGGTTCCCACTGCTCCTCTCCGACTTCTTAAAAGATAATAATAATAAAAAGATCTACAGTGTGAATCTTTAACTTTCAGCTAAGAGCAGATACTTTGTACCCAAACAGACTTAGGCTCTGTCACTGACTTGCTAAGTAACACTAGACAAGTTTCCCAACCTCTTTTAAGAATCTTCAGCAATGAAAATGGGTGCATGACTTTAAGGGGTGGCTGGGAGAACTGAATGAAATGTGCAGTAGGAAGTCTCAGGCTGCTGGCACACTGTGGCATGCAATAAATGGTGTCTAGGTAATAGGAGCTGTGGACTAACAACTTTAATGAAGAAAAAATTCCAAGTACATGTTTTTTGTGTATTTATCATACATGCTATAAAAGGTAGAAAGGAAAAACCCCAAAACAGTAGGATTTGGGTCCTTAGGGATCATTTTCTACTTTATATCAGATGGGGTGGTTAGAGAGCTTTCTCACTGTCATGTGAACTTGGTCTGGCAGAGAGGTGTCCTCTTTCCCCTGCAACATCCTGGGCCATCTGCCCAGACTCATGGGAGGTCCAGAAAGCAAAAACCTGGAAAACACATCAACACACCCCATACTTCCTAGTGGCCAGGCCTTGTTGGTTCAATCACTTCTCCAGAAACCCTTGGCTGGCCCTGGGCTCCTCTGCCCCATCACGGTTTCTGCCATGCCACTCCCACTATGCCCCACTTATTCAAGGGGCCTGCATAGTCCTCCCATCTTAATCTGGGACAGGAAATGATATTTCTGAGTGTTTCTTAATCAAGTGGTGACCATCTTTCAGAAGTTACTAGGATTGCATTTTTACCTTTCCCCCCAAAGAACTTTCACTGAATTTTGCCACGTCAGAAAAGCCTTCCCAAGGTTTTGGTCTTTTTATTTTTATTTTTTCCCCCAGAGCATTAAAGGCTGGGGGAATTCCCCCTTACTTTTGACAATCACTCAGGTTAAGTTTGCAGAAATTGGTCTTTGCCCTGATTGACAAGCCCATTCCCGATGACCTCTTATTCAGATCACACAAACAACTCCAGCAAATATGCTGTACCCATCATGGTTCTGCATTCACACTGGATCTCCAAGGAGCCATTCATTAATCCCACTAAGTAGTTTGCCTCTTCATCCAAGATTTGTACATGACTTTTCTTGCTAGTCACTGCATTAAACCTAAATTTCATTTTCTTCTAGTTACTTCCCCACAGAGGAAGAAAAAAAGAAAACAAAACGAAGCTTTCTTTTTTCATTTTGATCAAAGAAAGCTGACTTAGCTTATTATGAAAATCAACAGAAATGTGAATTAAAAAGCTCAACATGATTTTCTTATCATCTACCATTTCCTTCAATATCAGAGAAGCAGGCATCAGCACCAGGATTAGGTAAGTTGGGATTCCACACATCCACTGTGGACATTCCCTATATCTATGCTTTTGGTAAGTGGCAGCCCAAAGTTTGTTGACCACAGGTGACATTTCCAAGGCAATCACAGCAATGAGCTTCCTTACCCGGCAGTCTCTCTGGAGTGTTTTCATGAGCGCGTTGTACGTTTCTGTATCAAAATACAACCCTTCATGCATGTCTTGTAGGAAATCTAAATCCTTAAATGTGGGGTTGGATTTCTCTCTCTCTTTCCGGGATGCTCTTCGCTTGTAGGTAGAACCTTTCAAGTCGTACGTGAAGTGCATCCTCATGGAGCGGGGCAAGACATTGTTCATCACCACAATCCTGATGTTGATGCCCCCCGACTGCATGCAATAGAGTCCATAGAATTTTGGCAAAAGAGTCCTTGGATTCTGGTTTAGATTCTAGAAACAGAAAAGTGAAAAGAATATTTATAATTCCCTATTTTTACAAAATAGTGCTCCATTGAAGAAAAGTGTTTTTTCATGCTAATATAACTGAAAATAGAATGTTATTATCTTTACTCATATCCATTGCTAATATTTCATTGTTTCCCATTTATTTCTTAAGTCTGCTTATTGGAATAGCAGCTTTGCCATTCTAAACTCAGAGCAGTAGAAGTGGCTGGATTAAAAATGGACATAATGTCCCAAATTAGCTCCAACGAAATACAGACGAAGAATTGATGGGAACTAGGAGTGACTATTCTAAGGTGGCTAAAGAGAAAATTAATCACTGGGGTGTAAGAGATGAACATTTTAAATTTTAATAACCCCTCCAAAACTGTCTTGCCAAATGATGAGACCAATTTACAACCACACTGTCTAAGATACCACATTTTCCACCACATTTGCCAGTACTGAATGTTACAGAACCTTAACATCTTTATAAGCATGACTGGTAAAAATTGGAAACTTGTTTTAAAAATTGAGTACCACCAACTATCATGGAAATTTAATATTTTGGATGTATTTTTAGCCACTGTGAAGATAGTTTTGTATTAATAGCCTTTTCCTTATTTCTGGGTTTTTTTTTTTTTTGGTCACTGCTGAAGTTCTTGATACATTTTGGATTTCTATCATTTTCCTCTTCTATATGGTGTAAATATTTTCTCCTACTGTCTTTTCTATTATTATAAAATAAAGAATATGCACCCATTTTTATGATTTCTTTATTAGTGTGCTTTAGTCATATAAAATATTAGGGTTTATTTTGACATAGTTATATAAGCATGGGATATAATTTGCTCTAATTAAGTCCAACATTTCCACTTTCCTTCCCTCCCTCCCTCCCTCTCTTCCCTTTCCTCTCCTTAGCTGACCTTTCTTCTATTTCTTTACAGTTTTTTAAAAATTAGTGACTTGTTGATATGCATAAAGGTGGGATTCACTGTGGTATAATCACATATGTGCACAGAAAAGTTTGGTCAGATTCATTCCATTGTTCTTCTCTTTTCCTATCCCTACTGCCTCCTCCTCCATTCCCTTCCTCTACTTCACTGATCTCAATTCTATTTTTATGGAATCTCCCCTCACTTTTCCTTTCCCCCTTATTTTGGTCTGGCTTCCACAAATCAGAGAAAACATTTGACCCTGATTTTTTGGGTCTGGCTTATTTCACTTAGCATGATGTTCTCCAGCTTCATCTATTTACCAGCAAATGCCATAATTTCATTCTTCTTTATGGCTGAGTGATACTTCCTTGTGTAGATATATCACAATGTTTTTATCCATTCATCTGTTGACAGACATCTAGGTTGGTTCCACAGCTTGGCTATTGTGAGCTGTGATGCTATAAACATTGATGCAGCTGCATTCTTACAGTATGCTGATTTTAGGTCTTCTGGATATATATTGAAGAGTGAGATATCTTGGTCATGTAGTGGTTCCTTTCATAGCTTTTTGAGGAATCTCCATACTGCTTTTCAGAATGGTTGCCTTAATTCCCAGTCCCACCAACAATGTATCAGTATACCTTTTCCCCTCCATCCTCACCAATATTTATAATTACTTGTGTTCTGGATAATTGCCATTCTGATTGTAATGAGGTGAAATCTCAGTATAGTTTTTATTTGCATTTCCCTGATGGCCAGAGATGTTGAACATCTTTTCATATACTAATTGGCCATTTGTATTTCTTCTTTTGAGAAGTGTTTGCTTTGTTCTTTTGCCCATTAATTGGCTTGGTTTCTTTGGCTTTAAGTTTTTTGAGTTCTTTATATATTATTGATATTAATCTCCTACCTAAGGAGTAGGTAGCAAAGATCTTCTACTCTGTAGACTCCCTCTTCACACTCTGTATTGTTTCCTTTGCTTCGCAGAAGATTTTTAATTTGATGCTGTTCTACTTACTGATTCTTAGTTTTATTTTTTAAACTTTAGGAGTCTTATTAAGGAAGTTGATGCCTGGGCCAATATGTTGGAGGGTTGAACCTATATTTTCTTCTAGCAGTTGCAGAGTTTCTGATCTAATTCCTAGGTCTTTGATCCATGTTGAGTTGACTTTTGTGAGGGATAAGAGGTAGGGGTCAAGTTTCATTTTCTACATATGGATATCCAGTTTGTCCAGCACCATTTGTTAAAAAGGCCATCTTTTCTCTAGCATATGTTTCTGGCACCTTTGTGGAATATCAGATGACTGTTTTTGATGTTCTTTAAAAGTAGGTAAGGAATTAAAATAGCTTAAGGAGCATACAACAAAAGGTTGCCCTGCGGTTTCTGAGTCTCCTCCTACCAATTTCAAACATTTAAGAAAATTACTATTCTTGCTTTCTTTCTCTCATTCCAGAAATATTCTATGTGCTTACATCAATTCTATGTCTATTATTTTTGTTATATCGATGTTTTAAACTTCTATTTTCTTCCAAATTTTTAAAAGCTTTGGTCATTACATTTGGTCTTTGCTCTACACGGGATGAATTCTGTATGTGTTGAAAGATCTGTAAGAGGGAATGCAATTCTTTTCTCAAAGTGGGCAGCCATTTATCAAACAGTATGACCTTTTCCAATTGAGTGTAAGTTCTTCCTGTGCCCATACAGTAATTCAAATGCACATGGATCTATTTCTGGACACATCTGTTGATCCATTTGTCTTGAACTGTGGTTATACCACATCTTTAACATTAGCTATAGCCATACGGAATTTTGGTGTATGTTATGGCAGATCCATCATTTTTCTTTTTAAAAATTTTGTTTAAAAAATGTTTTGCTCCTTCTTAGAACCTTTTCATTCAACTGTTCATTTATGAACATTTTCTTTTCTTAAAATGATACCTGCTTTCTTTTTCAAATGAATCAACTTTGTCAAGCTCTGGAGAATTTCTGATTGGAGTTAGACTAGACTATAAGTTGATTTGGAGGTAATAGAAATCTTTACAATAATGAATTCAGGATTAGCTGTATATCTCTTCATTACGGCAGATCTTTTATAGGTCCTTAAAATATTTTTGTAGCTCTCTTCATATTGGTTTTGTGTATTTGTTTTTATAGACTCAAGTATTTTAGGGTTCTTTTTGTTATAACAAAAGTTATTTCTGAATATTTGTATGTTATGCCTACTAAAACTTGCTTCCCAATCATAATTATAGTGCGATTTAATTTATTTACATCTCTATTTTTAACATAATGTTCATTATAAATTATTGTCATCATGAACAGGATCTCTTTTTCCTTTATATCATCCAGCTCTATATCATCTATATAAAAGAACACAATGGGATTTTTGTAGATTTATATCCTGTAAATCTGCAGAACTCCTATTACCTCTAGAAATTTCTGGTCTACTTTGTTCAAGTTCTGTTCATATTCAATTTTGTCATTTAGAAAGAACAGTGCTTGGGCTTTTCTTCTATTTCAATGACTTTTCAAAAAGTCATTGCCAGAATTTCTGGCAAAAGTATAAGGACGGATGACTGATGGAGAACGTCCTTGTCTTTTCCTATTATTTCTAAAAAGGAATTTGCTTTTCTCCAAGAGATTATATATGATCCCTGAGAGACTGATAAATGTACAATATGTGTGTTCATCTGTTTACTTATTATGGGAAAAAAACCTCCCTGCCAATTTTAAGATTTTTAAATGTAATATATTGACTTTGGGGCTCTTAAGTTTTCCTTAACATTTATTTGGTTAATCATATGATATTCACATTTGTTCTTATTAACATGATGAATTATATTGCTTGTTGTATACTGGCTTACATGACGGGGATAAAACCACTTGTTCAGCTAAATTTTAAGGTTTTATTTAATTTTAATTATATTTCAATAACCATATGTGGCTAATGGTGATTGTATTAGATAATATAGTGCCAAAATAAGGGAATAGTAGTATCTAAACTTAGAATTACTATAGAAGTTTAAGATTTGCTCATTTAGTAAGTTCTCAAAGAGTGTGGTCAGTTTGATTATTTTAAAATGTGTACATGAATAAAATATATCTAAAGGCCTATGCATCAAATCTTTGTCATATGTATTTCTGGCAAAGGAATTGTAGTTGCTTACTTTTTTTCTTCTCTGTATTTTTCTATTTTCTCTTAAAAAAATGAAAGAAAAGAAAAGAAATTACTGGCTTAGGACCAAAACCTTTTAAAATTTGCATTCTGTCCATTATGATTTTTATTTAGAGTTTTGATTTCTATAGTACCAAAAGAGATTAGTTTACAGCATTTCATGCAATCTCTAGAAGATTTTGGAATTACAACAATATTTTTGCAAGCAAAATGCTGTGTAGCATCTCATCCATTTTGTTTGGAAACAAGAAGATTGTTATTGCCTCTCAGAGCAAGTGAATGGCAGAACTGGCTTCTGACATCCAAAGTCTTTATCTAGATATTCTGATCACAGAAATTTAATGACTGGCATAAAGTACAATGAAACCAGAGGTCTGAAAATGATACTGAGGATAAGTTTTTATTCTTTAAAAAATTAGCCCAAATGTTTAATGAACCTATCTGGGCAAAGTCATTGTTCATTTGTTACTAAAACATTCCAGGAAAGGTAATTTTCATGTTGCCATGTTTAACCCATGTGATCCTACATTCTAAAGTGTTATAGCCGGCTGGGGATATGGCTCAGTCAGTAGAGTGCTTGCCTGTCAAGCACAAGGCTGTGGGTTCAATCCCCAGCACCGCAAAAAAAATCTAAAAAACAAAAAAAGTAAAAAAGTGGTGTAGCTAAGAATAGTTAATACAGAGCAGTTGCCCAGGCAGAGTATAGAGTATTTGCCTCAATGACCTCATCTATAGAAAGGTGGCAACTATGATGCCAAAGTTTCTGAGAGGATTAAATGAATTAATGACTCCAAAACACTTAAAGCCTTACTTAACATATACTATGTAATCCATGAATGTTAGCCATTCCCATTATTACTATGTGATAGGTTCAGAGCTTTGCAGTGCATTGCTTCCTTTTTCCTTCCTTTATCACCATGACGACACAAGGCAGGTACCATTCCTCAGAACCAAGAGGAGAACCAAGGTCCAGAGTCACACAGTTAGTGGATGGCTGAGCTGGGACTGGAGCCCAGGACTGTGAACTTCAACAACTATGCCCTACTACACAGTTCTAGCTCAGTTAAAAAAAATCAATTCAATTAATGTCTTAGCATGATCTAAATGCAAAATCAACTTCACCAAAGGGAAAGAAGAATGTCAAAGAGCAACTGAAACAACAACAACAAAAAACTGTTGAGGAAATAATGAAACCTGAAACAGAAGCTTTAATTACATGCAGCTGCTTACCATGTAATAGCCTGGCAGTAGCTTCTGAAGGAACTCAGCTTCTTTGTGCTGAACTGTTTTGATGATAAATTCATCATCACTGGTCACAAAAAACAAGGATCCACTGGCTCCAGGGTTAGACAGCTCTATTAGAGGTTCACTGCAGATGGAATACTAAAAGGGCAAAAAAAATTTATTAATTGATTAATTTTTGTGTGTGTGTGGTGCTGTGGATTCAACCTGGGGCATAGTGCAGGCCAGGCAGGTGCTCAGTACCAGCAAGCCACATCCCCAGTCCCGAGTAAACATTTTAAAATGTATTTAAGTACATGATGCTTTCAAGGAGGACAATCATAGTATTATGTATCTTTACCTTTTTGAAACAGCAAGTTCTCTCTTCATGAGCTTTAAAAGGAGGCTCCAATCATACTAAGAAGGCTCTTAGGGGAAATGTTTTTTCCATACTTTTTATTGGTGCATTGTAGTTATACATAATGCCTGGATTTATTTATACATTCCCACATATTCATTAATATTGAATATTCATATTCAATATAATATATTTTGACCAATATCATTCCCTAGTATCTCCCCTCCTGTGCTTCCTCCCTTCCCTTGGTCCCTCTCCTCTCCTCTACTGATCTCCCTTCTATTTTCATGAGACCCCCCTCTGGGGGAGATTTCTAAAAATGTAAGGGATGTATTTATTTTAATATTTCTGTGATGGGAAACAGACATGCTCTCCCCACCCCCATCATTACATGGTAGAATCATGAATCACCGCCATCTGTCCAATGAGATAATTACAATAGCAACATAGATCAAGGTGCTTTGTGTGAGCTGCCCATAAAATAACAGCTGAAGGTATGAACCACACCATGTATTTATCACTTCAACATCAACACTTCTTCTCTCTTCCCTATTCTCTCAGGGTTTCAACAAGAGGATGGCTCCTCTTCAGGGGTCTAGACCTGTTCATCTAACATTTTAATAGACATCTCTACTTGGTTAAATCTCAAGTAGTTCACAGTGTAACAAATCCACAATCAAATTCATCTCAGGGCTGTGGTTAGCTGATAAGGCATGTCTGCAGTAAAGAGGTGGATGCCCTTCTCTGTCCTGGCAGAGGAAGCTCTGGGCCAGGATACAAGGCTGGTGGGTAGAGGAAGGGCTGGATTTGTCTCCACTCCTTCCCCTCAGCCAGGTACAAGTACTTGGGCAGCACACACCCTGTACAACTTTACATGGTGACTACCTTAGTGTACCCGTTTTCTACCTTCTCCCCTTCTCCCTATATTAGAGAGTGGAAACACCATTTGCCTTGCTCCCAAGCCCAAAATGTGGCTGTCCTTCTTGACTCCTCACATTCCTTCATCTTCCATATCCAAACAATTGATTCTGCCTACCTCCTTCATGCTATTCTTTCTGCCAATGCCCTAAGTCCAACAGTCTCATTGTTTCATGCCTGGGTTATTCTGGCAAGCTCCTGGTCTCAACATTCTACTCTGGTCCCCTTCAATACAGTCACCACCAGGAAACCAGGTTGTCCTTCTAAAATGCAACTTCAGTCAAGTCCTTTGGTGCCTTCCCATCTTCTTATGGTTGGCAACAGTGTTCAAACCATGGAAGATGCAGCCCTGCCCACCAGCCCTCTTTCTCATCAATTCCTCCCTTAAACTTGAATTCTAGCAGGATAACAAATTTCTCGTTTTCTAAAATGTGCCCTACCCTTTTGATTCCAAGCTTTTGCATTTTTCTCTGCCTTAAACTCTATTGTACTTTCACTGGGCTGGGCACTCACTCTTGCTTTCAATCAACATTTAAAAAAAATCTATTGAGCATCTATGATATCCCAGGCACTCATGAAACACACATCGAGGAGAAAATAGAAAGTAAACGAGTAAATTACACATCAGAGTGTGGTTCATGCTATGGAGAAAACCTGAAGTGTGGAGGGAGAGGCAGAGAGTATCAGCAATGAGTGAGGATGAAGTTGTAGCACATTTAAAAGAGAGTGGGGCTAGAGGCACAGCTCAGTGGTAGGGCATGTACTTTGTGTGCACAAAGCCCTGGGTTCCATCCCCAGCACCAATCAATCAATGACAGACTAATAGGGCGGTCACTGAAGCCTCCTTGCCAAGGTGGAGTCTGAGCAGAAGCAGAGGACTTGGGGCTACGAGCTACATGGATATCTGGGGAAGGGCTGTTTCAGGCAGTGGGAAAGTCATATGCCAAAATCTTGAGGCCTGGTGGGTGGAGGGCATAGCAAGGAGGCCAATGGCCAGAGTAGAGTGGGCATGGAGGAAATGTGAAAAGGGTGAAGCCAGAGGATTCAGCTGGGCCAGACCACAAGGAGGGTTGAAGTTACTGTAAGAATTTTGGAGGGTCTGGAGCTGGTGTGCATTCTGTCTTATGTGTTGAGAACCTGTTGTAGATGAACAAGTGCAAGAGGCAGGGAACCCAATTCAGATGCCTTCCCTGTCCGCTGTGCTAGCACTTGCTCTGGAAAATTTTCCCTGGTTCCATGACTTTAGATGAACAGATTCCTGGCACTGGATGTTCTCATCAAAGAGGTTACCACAAAACCCCACAATTGCCCATTTTCTTTTCCAGAGTCCCAATTAGACTGTAAAACTCTGGGAGGGCAGAAACTATGCTCTCAGACACTTTCACAGGGGAGACGCTCAATGCATTCTTGTCAGACAAATAACTGAACTCCATGCCAACTGAGCTCTGTGAATCTCACCCCAAAATGCTAAAATGTAGCAGAGAAGTCAGGTGGTTACTGAGCTCAGAGTTGGATTAACTAATGCACATTACAGGCAGAAGAAACACTGGGGTAGGCAGAGAAAAAGGAAAGGAGGCTCACCCAAGTGTGATATTGGGACCAATCTGGCAAAACACTGGGAATAAAATTTTAATTGATAATAACAATACATTAGAGGTACAATGTGATGTTTTGACAATACATATACATTCTAGAATGACCTATCAGGCTAATTAACACATTCATCACCTTGCATACTTATTGTTGTTTTGTGGTGAGAACATTTAAAATTCACATTTTTAGTCATTTAGAAACACACAATACATCATTATTAACTAAAGTCACCTTGCTGTGCAGTAGATCTCCAGAATTTATTCCTGTTGCACTGAAACTGTCCCCTTTGACCAACATTCGCCCTTTCCCTGCCCACCTACTCCTGGTAACCACCATTCTACTCTCTGCTTCTGAGTATGACATTTTAAAAATTCCCCTTGTAAGTGGATCATGGTCTTTCTGGTTCTGGCTTATTTTACTTAGCATAATGTCCATGAAGTTGTGAATGACAGAATTTCATTCTTTTAAAAGGCTGAAAAGTACTTCCTGTGTACACAGATCACATTTTCTTCTTCTGTTCATCCCCTGATGGACACTTGGCTGATTCCACTTCTTGCCTATTGTGAATATACTGCAAAATGGCAGACATGGAGGTGCAGACCTTTCTTCGACATACTGATTTCAGTTCCTTTGGGTAGATGTCAGTAGTGAGACTGGTGGATCATATGGTAGTTCTGTTTCTAGTTTTTAAAGGAACTACCACATTGCTTTCTACCTTGGCTGTGCTAATTTGCATTCACACCAGCAGGGTGCAAGGGTTCTCTTTCCTCCACATTCTTTTCAATATTTGTTATCTTTCATCTTTGTGATAATAGCCATTCTAACAAATGTGAAATGATATCCTACCCTGGTTTTAATTCACATTTCCCGAATGACTAGTAATCTTGAGTAGATGTTGAACATTCTTAATATATCTGTTTGCTATCTGCATAGCTTTTTTTTTTGAGAAATGTTCTTTACCCATTTTTAATAGGGTAATTAGTATTCTTATTAGGGACTAATTTGAGTTTCTTGTATACTTTGGATATGAGCCCCTTATCTGAGGTATGATTTGCAAATATTTTCTATCAGTGTGTAGGTGTCTTTTCATTCTGCTTTTCTCTTTGCTGTCCAAAAGCTTTTTAGATTGATACAATCCCATTTGTCACTTTGCTTTGTCTGTGCTTTGGGGTCATAGCCAAGAAATCATTGTTTGGAACAATGTCATGCAGTTTCCCCCTATTTTTTTTCTAGTAGTTTTATAGCTAGTCTTTAATCCATTTTGAATTGATTTTTGTGTATGTTGTGAGATAAGTGTCACTATTTGTGCATTTTCCCAGCATCATTTAACGAAGAGATTGTCTTTTCTCCAGTGTGTGTTCTTGGCACTTTTGCTGAAAATTTATTGACCAGAGATGTGTGAGTTTATTTCTGGTTTTCCTATTCTGTTCCATTGTTTAATGCATGTGTTTTTGTTTTTACCCCGGTACTATGCTGTTTTGATTACTATAGCTTTGTAATATAAAGAATCATATCCTGAGGGTGTAGGCATCTGAGGATACCAAGACTGAAAAATCCTTTAAACTTTGGGTTTTGGAATTGTGAATATTTTACTCCCTATCATAGAAAAATATGAAAGGAGGAAGAATGAGAGGAGAGAGGGGAAGAAAAACCAGGAGAAAATTGATTAAAAGGCAGTTTCTGTTGGGTGTGGTGGTGCACGCCTGGAATCCCAGCAACTCAGAAGGCTAAGGCAGAAGGATTGCAAGCTCAAAGCCAGGCTCAGCAACTTAGCAAGGCCCTAAGCAACTGAGTGAGACCTTGTCTCAAAAGAAAAAAATAAAAGGGCTGGGGATGTGGCTCAGTAGTAAAGTGCCTTTGGGTTTATCACTAATATATATATTTTTAAAAGGCAGTTTATAGATACCATCTTTTACATTTTCTTGCTTTGGCACCACAGATAAGGGAAATAAAGTTCTCCAAAAAAAAAAAAAAAAAAGAAAGAAAGAAGCAACTGTTTGTTGTCTTCCTAAAATCTCTGGCAACTCCTATCTTTTATATCCTTTCCTTCCTGCTAACCTTCCTTCTTGACCCTCTCTTGCCAAACAGCAATACAACCTAAGCCCTCATTGAGTTGAGGATAAGTAAGGAGTATAAAAACAGTGATCAGACTGTGATGAGTCACCATAAAGCCTGGAGGGAAGAGCAATTAGTGGAAAGGTGTTACAGTTTGGATATGAGGGGCCTCCCAAAGCTCCTCTGTTACAGCAGGGATATTCAGAGTGAAATGACTAGATTTTGAGAGCCATAACCTAATCAGGACTAACTGGGTGGTACCTGTAGGCAGGTGGGGCATGACTGGAGGAGGTGGGTCACTGGGGAAGTGCCCTGGAAGGGTGCATCTTCCCTGCAGCCCTTCCCCTTTCTCTGCCTGCTTCCAGCTCTCCACAAGCAGAGAAGCGCTTCTCTGGCATGCCTGCCTCAACTTGGAACAATGGAGTTGTCATCTATGGACTGAGACCTCTAAAATCATAAGGTCCAAATAAAATTTTTCTCTAAGTTTTTCTTGTTGAGCATTTTGGTCACAGCGATGAAAAAGTGATTTTTTTAAAAAATTTTTTGAAAAGGGCATGATATTTGGAATCCACCATTGTTTGTGAAATTGTGGCTCTGACAGTTGCCAAGTTATGTGACCCTGAATAAGTAACTTAGCATCTTAAGGGTAACTTGGCATCATAGGAGCCCCATCTCTAAAATAAAGATAATTATGTCTACCTGAAAATAGTTGAAAATTTTTAAGGCGAGTGCTTCTAAAACCCTAGGCACAATTTCCTCTTATTATGGCTGTTGTTACTTTTTTATTACATGATTATACAGGAGCTGAGAGGGGCAACCCCTGCAACGCACACACTCCATGGGCTGGATGTGGGGGTGGGGGAAAAAGCAAGCACCCCTTAGGAGGTACTGAGCTTTTCAATTAAGCTCCCAGGGGAAGAGAGTTACCCTAAAGGACACTAAGACACCCTGAGTGAAGCAAGTAACAAAACTCTCAGTCTATCACATAATTATAAATGTGAGACCCTGGAAAACAGAGTTGTGGACCCCAAACTTCCATAAAAGGTGAGTGGAGACTGGGGATCATATTTAGAATTTTGACCTGCTGCATTTCATGGCATAGAACCTTCTTAGGGGTAAGGATGTTGCAAAAGCATAAAATCAACAAAGGATGCAGAAAGTAGAGGTTGCAGATAGAGAAATGACAGAAAAAGCTGTATTAGAAAAAAATTGAATGCATATCTGAACATCTCTGATTAAAGTCTTGAATTCTATAAACAGTGACCTCTCACAGAGACTATTTCGGTTAGTTGCTTAATTGCCAAATACTCCTTTATGATGTAATTTATACACGATTGTCAATGGAATAATATATTGTCTTGACTCATTTTGATAGCTCTTGGGGTTACTAACAGCACAGCATCAATGCGCAATCAACTGGAATTGGGGTAATGAACATGACCCTTCCACTCTGAAATTCTATGGTTTTTCACTCTGCAACATGGTTACCACATTCTCTTCTAAGCAACCTTTGAAATGCTGCCTTTTAAGAGCAAATAAAGAGGAGAGCTGGGAACATTTTAATTAGCCATGATCAACAAGCTCCCACATGTGCTCCTGGGCTTTATGCACCTTCCAGGCACTCTTCGTTGGTGCAAGCTGCTCAAATGTGCTCATTTTCTTGCTTCTATTTCCTGCAAGGCCTTCCTGCTCTACTCACTGGAAAGAAAGCAAAGTACATCCCAGCTGGGCCCTGCCAACGCAAGTTAGCAATGTAAACTTGCACCATGTGGTGGAGATAATTTTACTTGCTATTTCTTTTCCTGGTAGTATAAAATATTCACCCTGCTCTCTTTATTACTGGTGCAGGTGAACCTGAAAAGACTCAGCTGAGTTACACTGGATTTTTTTTTTCCCCCCTTCGGTACTGGGGATTGAACACAGAGCCTTGTATAGGTTTTTGAATAGCCAGGCACATGGTAGAGAAGGAAAGAACCAGTGGGAATGCCTGGGCCCTTGGCCTGGCCCTGGAGGTGTTTATCTAGGAATCAGCAAGGAAGAAGGGTGTTCACACAGCTGTATGTGTAGAAGCAACTTTGCCACACTGCCTCACCATCCCAAGTGTGCATGTCCCAGCACAAAACTTGTAATCAGCAAGGTTATGGTAAATTTTAATATACTGAGAACCTAAATAGAATAATTCAGGCAAATAATTCAAATGTGATAGAACAAAACTAAGTAGAAATGCACACATTATCTTAGATATTTAATATCAAATCTACCTATGGAGTTACAAATTGCTAAATAATGCCCCTCTCCCAGAGTAGTTCACCTTTACAAATGTAGATTGAATAGTCCTAGTTTGACAGATGCCAAGATGTATGGGGTGATTGGTACCATATCCTTTGTTTCCTTACAGAGAACTTTTCAAGAGATCTCATTTCATTTTTCTGTCCTTTATTTGGAATTAACTCTTCCAAAATCTGCTTTGCTGGAGATGTTTGACCCCTTTGGGCCACGCTCTTCAGAAGGTATAATCACAGTGTGATTCATTAGGGAGAGGCAACCTGGAGCCATGCTAGAGAGGTCTGTGGCTTAGAGGGTGGGAAGTATGAGGTCAGCTGGTGGGGAGTGGGGGGTTCTCAGAGTACTGTGGGGAAAAAGGGAGACCACCAATGTAGGTAACTGTAGCATCTCGCTTCACTGATCCCAGATTGAGTCCTCACCAATAAAGTGAAGGGTTGGTCTAAAATGTCTTTGAGGGTTATAGCTGACTCTCTGAAGCATGCAATGGAGCATGTGTGAGACTCTTTCCTCATCTACCATATCCATACCACTGGATGGGGTCCCCAGATAGAGTGGTTTGGAGGTGAGCTTCCAGAAGCTCCAAGACTTATTGGAGAAGCTGCCTCAGTTCTGGGGGTGACTGTCCCTCGTGTAAAGATGGGTGGCTGTAGCTGTTGGGGACCCAAACAGTCATGTTGAGAAAGCGTCAGTTCCCTTGTTTGGTTTTTTGCAGGTTACAGAGAGGTGTCCAGCCATAACTGTGATATGAATGGCAGAGGAAAGAAAATTGGAATCAAACAAAAGCACACCTTCCTGCCTGGTTCTGTCCCCTTTTTTATTATAGGAAATTCAAATTTCCTTGGATGTATGATTAACATTCATTTGTCTACTTCCAGTTTAAACAATGATCAACTCACAGTTAACACTGTTTCTTTTATATCCCTAACCACTTTTCTGCCTGCTTTCCTCCAATTCTTTTTTCATTTTCATTTAATGTTTTATAAGTTTTATTGAGATATATGTCCCATACCATACTAGTCATTCATTTTAAAGTGTAAACTGTTTCTAATTAATTTTTTTAATTGACAAAAACTGTGTATTTTTATATACATAAACAAGGTTTATATGTATACATTATGGAATGGCTTAATCAAGTTAATTAACATATCTTAGCATACATTGCATGTGTGTGTGAGTGTGCTGGGAAAATTTAAAATCTATTTTTCTTAGCAATGTCAAGTGCGTAATGTATTGACAATAGTCACCACGTAGATCTGCTAACTGATATTTTATAAGTTTGACCATCACCTCAGATTGTTTTGAAACAAATCCCAAACATCAAATCATTTCATTATACATATTTCAGCATATTCCTCTAAAAGCAGAGGATCCTCTTTTAAAATAGAACCATAAAGGACTTTTCTTTGGAGAAATCAGAGAGTAGCAACTCCAGAATTCTTTTTCTGCTATTTAAACCAACTGTCCTGCACTTTCTGGGATCATTCCCAAATATGATATAGTTGTGTGTCTTTTCAATATAGGTGCTTTATTAAGAAAAAAATAGAAACACGATATCACCATTTTATCAAAAAAATTCTTCAACACTCTCAAGTATAACTACATTTCCTAAATTGCATGTTTAATTTAAGATCTGGTTTATTTGAACTGTCTGGCCCTATATATCAATGTCCTGATCAAAACTCCCCTCCAGGGGCTGGGGCTGTAGCTCAGTGGCAGAGTGCTTGCCTAGCATGTATGAGGCACTGGGTTTGATTCTCAGCACCACATATGAGTAAATAAATAAAATAAAGGACCATCAACAACTATAATTAAAAAATATTAAAAACAAAAACAAAAACAAAAAAACTCCCCTCCAGTGATGCCAGTCCATTCAGTGTCCTTCCAAATATGTAAAATATTCACATCTCTGGTCTCTTGGTCTTACCAATATCTTGTCCTCAACTCCCAAATATCTGACCTTTCTTTCCTATCTATTCAAATGCCTTATAATTTTTAAGGCACAGTTAAAACCATATCACCCCCCCCAAAAAATCTCTTAATTATCACCCCAGTAAAGACCACGTCGTCCTCTGAGGTTTTGTAGCAGTTAATGTTTGCTTCAGTCTTCAAATATATTGCCTGGTAGAGTTGCTTGTTTTTCCACATAAAGAAATTATCACCCCAATTTGATTCTAAGTTCTCTGAGTATTAAGACTTACATTTTTCTGCATCTTCCTCTAACTGTAAGCAAAGTATTTTAGATACAAGTGTTCAAAGTACCCAATGATTTCAAAATTTACCTTCTGCCAGGTATATGAACAAAGAATTTTGCTCTTGAGAAACCATCAGCTTAGTCTCCTGTGCTCCTCTGTAAATACTTTGACTCCATTATGAAAGCAATTTTTCTGGCTTAAAGACTTATTAGGAAACATGTATAAGCTGTGTGAGAAGTTGTTCAAAAGGAACCTCTCCAAGAAAGTGATGTTGTGAGGTCAGAATGAGTGAAAGAACGAACTTCCACCTACATGGCAACAGACAAAGCAGAGCTGAAGATTAGCAGTCATCTGATATACATTCAGTGGTGCAGAATGCAAGTCTGTGGTATCTCTGGCTGATGAGAAGTTCAAGGAAATTTAGGAAGTAAATCCATGCATTTCTAGTGCATGGTAGAAGGTGAGATATTGATCCTGTTTCCCATAATATAATATCAAAATCTCACTGTATTCCCCAAATGTGTTTCCTGAATGTTGGTGACCCACAATAATTTTCAAATGACCAGACAGCAAAGGATCTTCCCCTCTTACACCCACAGAACAAATGGGTATGCAGTGTGTCCTTGAGTTGGTATTGATGAGCAGGGTATCTGACATTTCAGTGAAAGGGGGAGGTGGGGCAGAGAACTATGTGGACAGATATACTCAAGGGCAGCAGGATGCCCAGGGGTGTCCAATGCAGTCCTCACTGCTCTATAGAGACTTTCTCTTGTGCCTTGAAGAAGCAGTATCATCTTGTTGAACAGAAATCATATGATTTTCTTAGGGATCAACTAAAAAAGAGGATCATCCATGGTTTTCATCAACACAGCTGAATCCATTTAGAATTTTATTCTTTACATCTAATGCTTATTACAAGATACATTTTAAATATTCTTTGTTATAAGTGACAAATGTTGCTTAATTCCTCCAAAAAGCATTATTCCAGGATCTGGTTCAAGTCTTATTAAGATCATTCAGAATGGGATGAACAATAAATAATTGATGGCATCCTTGCTATAGTTTCTTGAAAATACATTTTAAAGAGTCCCAGGGTGTTAACAGTGATCAAATAATGAAATAAACCATTTCCTTCTTGCAACCAAAAGGAAGTTCCTGGCATCTGGATGAGAAATGGAGTCAAAGTCAGAGGTCATATCAGACAAACCTCCCAAACAGGCTGTTGTGTTTGTACCTCCCATGTGTCAGGAGGAAGACCTGAAGATACAAACTTGAGGGTAAAATACACACTTGTATTTGTAAGAATATGTTTAAAAAGAGTCTGTGTGTCAGGTGCAGTGGTGTACACCTGTAATCTTGTGACTTGGGAAGCTGAGGCAGGAGGATTGCAAGTTCAAAACCAGCCTCTGCAATTTAGTGAGACCATAAGCAACTTAGACTCTGTCTCAAAATACACAAGAAAAGAAATTGGGGATGTAGCTCAGTGGTAAGGCGCCCCTGGGTTCAATCCCTAGTACCCATAACCATCCCTGCAAAATAAAAAGAGCCTGCATAAAGAAATGTTGAGAACAAACCCGTCCAGCATCTTTAAAATGTGATTTCAATTTGCCGGTCAAGGTGAAAGTGTTTGTGGGTTAACAGGTTTGAGATGATATAAATAAAGGCAACTAAAAGACTTTTAAATAGAATCTTATCAGTCAAATTCGTGGGAGCCTTTAAAACTAATTCTAATATACCTATTAGAATAATTATCTGAAATGACAGCTGATAGCACAGTTATTTAAATATCAATTACCAAAGCAGATTTTGCAACTATCAGTGAAAAGCTGCAGGAGTCAAATCCTATTTCCTGAAGTTAAATTTAAAATCATTATAAAACTTGGAACTTTCACCATGCTCTTCAGCTTTACAAAATAAGAGGCACAAGCCACTTGTCACTGTTGCTATGAGACAAATGTTTACATCACACATTTCTGTAGGAGGAAGGAAAATTACAGGTTCTTACCAAGTAATCATCAGGCTTGATACCAAAAAGTTCTCTGAAGTATCGGAATGCCAGTGGAGCATATGTCTTAAATCTGAAGTCTGGATAATGATGTGCAGGGGTCAGATTGCTCCCTTCACTGCAGTTAAAAAATATTAAAAAGGAGGCAGAAAGAAATAACATTAGCAAGATGATTTTGATTTCAAATTTCAGCTCTATTAGTCCTGGGCCAATTTTATCACTTTGTGGTCTCTCAAAGCTGTTGTCACAAAGGCCCTCAGGTAGAAATAGATGCTAACCTGGTGAGGGCCACTCCACGCCAGCTTTCCCTACCAACCACACTGCTGCAGCTGAAGGTTCCTCATCCTCCCCTGATCTCCTGAGGGGAAAACCAACCCATCTTCCTAGGTGAAATGGCATTAGAATGCTTTAATATGACCCAGGTAGGGTATGGAGCAATTTCAAAAGAATAGTTTTTTCTTGGCCATGAATTTTATTTATTTATTTTTATTTTTATTATTTTTTTTTGCGGTGCTGGGGATTGAACCCAAGGCCTTGTGCTTGCAAGGCAGGCACTCTACCAACTGAGCTAGATCCCCAGCCCCTTGGCCATGAATTTTAGACACTGGATAAGCATTTGTAACCAGGAATAGGTGAAATAATTCTTAAAATATCCTACCAACCAGAAAGAACCACCACACTATAAATGGATGGAACCTTAAACTGAACTCTTGCTCATATCCAGGTTTTCCAAAAGGAGACCTTAAGTATTTTGGAATTTGAACACCTTATGTCCATTCTCAAATGGAATTATCTATTCAATATATCCAGGGCAGTCAGTTTTGCCTTCTGCATGGTTACATTTTTCTTTTCCAGGTTTATTTTTGAAAAAATTTTTGGACAATACTTATGATATAAAATAATAAAAAGAATCAGTGAATACCCGTGGACCCCAAATTCTGCTTAAGAAAGAAAACAATATCCCTATAGGTACATCCCTTTTATACTTTTTTACTGATCATATCCTGATAGCTGGTTTAAAAAGCCAACAAACAACTAAAAATGAAAAACAAAACAAAATACTCAAAACCAAAACTGAACTAGTTAAATCTAGCTAGCGGTAGGCCACATTAAGATACGGAATCTGGCTTCAGTCAGCTGTGGGAAGGCTTGCCTGTACGATCAGTGAATTTTATTTGTACAAATGGAGTACATGAAAAGAGGCATAATAAATACTTAATAGAGGAATTATGCAGAGTGGAAAATTAACATGTTAATAATTAGTTGCTGAGGTTATACAACCTTAAACTTCTCTATTTGTGTGAATGGAGAGGACCATTCCCAGACAATGACTTCTGTAAACTAGGCTCATGATATATCACCACTTTTTGTTTTTGTATGTACCTCTTCTAGTAGATTTTGCATTATGAATTCCACTTTTCTTTGATGGACATTAAGGCTAATCTGCACTCTCCTAGGTCAGACTGAATCCTCTGCCTGGTAGTTAAGAGCATGGGTTTCCTAGTCCAGGAAGACCTGGGTTCAAGTTCTATCTCTGACACTTACAAGCTGTGTTCATGAGGTCCGTACTGAACTTCTACCAATGAAGTGGCAAAGTGAATGGAAATGTGAATGGCACTGAACCTGGCATGTGGGGAGCCCTCAGCATTGGGATGATTGAGGTTGTATGGCAGTGGGCAATTGGCCAGAGTGAAACTCTTCATGTGAAGAATGAGTTCCATGTAGTTAAAAAAGAAATGACAAAATGGGGAAAATTTTGCAACTCATATCACAAAGGGCTAATCTTCTACTATAGAGCTCCAGAAAACTGCAAAGAAAATGACCCCAAAGTGAATTTAGAAAAGCAGCCAAAAATATGATCAGGTACTTCATAGAAGTATATATATATATATATATATATACATATATATATATATTTCATTATATATGACTCAAACATAAGAAAAGATGTTCATCCTTATTCATAACAGAATAAATGTCACTGAGAGGTCATTTACTCTATCAGATCAGTGAAAATTCAAAACTTGGATGTAGTTCCAAGGAAAATGGAACCTTGAAATATTATTAGTGGGAATATAAATTGGTACTTATCCTCTGGAGAACATTTTTACCACTTTTATCAAAATTGATCCAACAAATGCATACCTATAGGTTATCCTACAGATAAACTCGTAAAGAGCAAATAAATGTGCACAGTTATTCATTAATATCACTGTTTCTAACTGCAAAAGCTTAGTTGCTACCTACTTGCCCTTAGAAGTGGTCAAATTAATTATGATTTTGCTATAAAACAGAATATCCGGCAGCATTAAAAAGAATGAGGATGCTTATTATGTACAGACAAGGCAAAATCTCTAAGATAAATTGTTAAAAGTATGTAAGATTATGTATGACATGCCACCATCCATATCAGAAGGAACAAATACTCTTTTGGCAAATACATACATAAAAAATCCTTGAAGGAAAACCAAGCCATTCGTAACACTGATAACTGGAGTTGGATACTAGGTTAGAAAAGACACAGGGACAAAAGAACACTTCTTTTTTTTTTTTTTTTTTTTTGGTACTGGAGATTGAACTCAGGGGCACTCCACCACTGAGCCACAACCCCAGCCCTATTTTGTATTTTATTTAGAGACAGGGTCTCACTGAGTTGCTTAGGGCCTCGCTAAGTTGCTGAGGCTGGCTTTGAACTCCCGATCCTCCTGCCTCAGCCTCCCAAGTGCTGGGATTACAGGCATGCGCCACCACGCCCAGCAAAAGAACACTTCTTACAGCTTAATTTTTAGAAGCAAGGACCACCCTTCCTATGTACTTAAATAATTTTAAAAGTTAGTGGTTAAGCTGGGCATGGTGGCACATGCCTGTAATCTCAGCAACTCAGGAGGCTGAGGCAGAAGGATTGTAGGTCCAAAGCCAGCCTCAGCAATTTAGCAAGGCTGTAAGCAACCTAGTGAGACCTTGTCTCAAAAATAAAAAATAGAAAGGGCTGGGGATGTGGCTCAATGGTTAAGTGCCCCTGGTCCCTGGTCCCCCCACTGCCCCACTAAAAAAAAAAAAAAAATATTAGGGGTTAAAAGTCATAAAAAATTATCCTCCCTTCCCTTAAAAAGCTCCACATGCTCAGTTTCACAGAGGCTTGTTTACCTTTGCTTCTTCAAGTTGCTCTGATGAATAACAAATGCAAGCTAGACATGAATGAAGCTCTGGTGAAGGAAATGGAAATGAAGGCTGCTGGCATACCTTGGCAGGCTGACATCACACACTGGCATTCACTTTGTGTAGGTGTGGGTGCTGACCCACTGACATCCAGCACAGAATCTTCCAGGTACATGTACCAAGTGCTTAGCAACTTTTGGCCACAGGAGAAATGCAGGGCATTTACATGCCATGTTGCCATCCATGCTGTCTGCCACAGTGCCCTGCAGGCTGGCCATGCCTGGGCCTGGAGCTACCTGCCAGGAGCCTGGGCTCAGCTTCCAGACCGAGTTAGCAGAAGTGAAGTGTGAAGAAGAGCAGACTTCACAGTTTAAGATTTACCTTATGTTTTTTCAATGCATTTATGTAGTGTGTGAAAAAGAAAAAAAACCAACCCACCCTCCTGTCTTGGCACAAGCTGAGGCTTTGGAAATTGCAGTTGTGGGATTTTTAGCAAGTGGTTCTAGATGTTTGGATCCCAAGAGCCAGAAAAATTTCAGCAACAAAGATTTGTTGCTGAAGCCAGCATTGGATCTGCAACTTTGTTTTTTTTTTTTTTTGGTACTGGGGATTGAACCCAGGGGCACTCCACCACTGAGCCACATCCCCAACCCTATTTTGTATTTTATTTAGAGATGGGGTCTCACTGAGTTGCTTAGGGCCTCACTAAGTTGCTGAGGCTGGCTTTGAACTCGCAATCTTCCTGCGTCAGCCTCCCAAGTGCTGGGATTACAGGCGCGCGCCACCACTCCTGGTTTGGATTTGCAACTTTATTTTGCCAACCAAGAACCTAAACAATCAAGCAAACACATAGTACTGTCCCTATCACATCACAAAGGAAAGGGCATTTTAACTCCAAAAAAAGAATATGAAATTTTGAAAAAGAACAAGGCATTCTCTATCTTGTCTTTTTCCTTTTCACCAAGAAGCAGTTAAGGTTCGATCATGGACAGGCTCTGGGATTCTGACATTCACCTTCTCTGAGGAGAGTTCAATTTTTAAAGGAAAAAGCCACATTGGTATTAGTCTGTAAATACATATATTTTAACAGCAATAGTTGTTCATGAACACTCAACGTTGGAGCTTAAGGAAGTACTAGCCACCATCTGGAATTCCCCCGTCAGCAGAAAAAGAAAACAAGTGCAGGGAGGGAAAGTAATGGCCCAAACTGGGGAGGAACAAACAGGAATGTGCAATCGCCACCAGAAGAGCAAAATGTCAAGGCAGACAGCACTGCCTGAACTTAAACTCCATGCACCTGTTAGTCCTGCCCACATATCCCAATGACTTCTCTAAGAGGTCCCTTCACCACAGAGTCAGGAAGATAGAATTTCAGTTGCTGAGCTTTGATTTGCTCCATGGGTGGGGGGCTCACCTGTAGATGCTGTGGACCTCACACCTTTATCTGGTGTAGCACCTGATAACCAAGTACTATTTTTGGTGGCATTGGACAGGGAGATTTGGTACTCAGTAATGAAGTGAAACTAATTTAGCAACCGAAAGACATGGCCCGGGTCCAGTTTTTGAGCTGAGAACCAGAGCTTTGTTGTTGGCAGGGCAGCATTTTCTATTTGGTGAGTTTTTAATTTTTTTAAAAGTCAATTTGTAATCCATCAGTTGTGGGTTGGGATCTTCTGATGAAACTAATGGGTCATCGACTCCTGGGTGAAAGCAGCTGGTTTCACTGAAGGATGCTAAATGCCCTCACTTTTGTTTACCAAGCATGACTACACCCTCTGTGAAGCAACACAAGTGAAGGGTGCTTTTTCCTAAGGTACAAATATTAAACAGAAACATTTAAGTGTCCATACAATTGGACAAGGGTTACTATGGACTAGTAACAAACTATTGGTGGTGCCTAGTCTTCCAACTGAAACTGTTTAAGAAAGGGTCTATAGAAGCAGTCTTTAAAAATTTTTTTTTTATTTGTTCTTTTTAGATACCTATGACAGTGGAGTGGATTTTGATGTATTATACATACATGGAACATAACTTATTCTAATTAGGATCCCATTCCTGTGGTTCTACATGATGTGGAGTTACACTGGTTGTGTATTCAAATACAAGGATAGGAAAGTGATGTTTGATTTATTTTACTGTCTTTCCTATTCCAATCCTCCCTCCCTTCCCTTCATTCCCCTTTGTCTAATCCAGTGAACTTCTATTCTTTCCCCCCCATTCTTATTATGTATTAGCATCCACATATCAGAGAGAGCATTCAGCCTTTGTTTTTTTTGGGGGGGGGGGGAGACTGGCTTATTTCACTTAGCATAATATTGTCCAGTTTCATCCATTTACTGGCAAATGCCATAATTTGTCTTCTTTAAGGCTGAGTAATATTCCACTGTGTATATATACCACATTTTCTTTATCCATTAATCTGTTTTAGGGCACCTAGGTTATTTCCATAGCTTGGCTACTGTGAATTGGGCTGCCACAAACACTGTTGTG
>JAJEJO010000313.1:439123-460773 GCA_020662805.1 Glaucomys volans | reverse complement strand
GATCCTCCTGCCTCAGCCTCCCAAGTTGCTGGGATTACAGGCGTGCGCCACCACACCCGGCTATTGTTACTTGTATTCTTGATAATTGCCATTCTGATTGGAGTGAGATGGAATCTCAGTTTTACTTTGCATTTCTCTAATTACGAGAGATGTTGAACATTTTTCATATATTTTTTGACTATTTGTATTTCTGCTTCTGTGAAGTGCCTGTTCAGTTCCTTTGCCAATTTATTGACTGGGTTATTATTATTTGTGTGTGTGTTAAGTTTTTTTGAGTTCTTTGTATATCCTTGAGATTAATGCTGTATCTGAGGTACAGGTGGTAAAGATTTTCTCCTGTTCTATAGGCTCTCTCTTCACATTCTTGATTGTTTCCTTTGCTCTGAAGAAGTTTTTTAGTT
This sequence comes from Glaucomys volans, assembly GCA_020662805.1. Lineage (NCBI taxonomy): Eukaryota > Metazoa > Chordata > Mammalia > Rodentia > Sciuridae > Glaucomys > Glaucomys volans. The sequence continues at coordinate 460,372 of JAJEJO010000313.1, read as the reverse complement.
TGATATCATCCCCTTTATTGGGGGGGAAATATCAATTTCATATCAATATCATCATATCAATCTTTATTGATTCTTGACTTCTTGTACTTCAGGAGTCTTGTGGAGGAAGTCGGTTCCTAAGCTGACATGGTAGAAAGTTAGGCCTACTTTTTCTTCTATTATGCACAGAGTTTCTGGTCTAATGCCTAGGTCCTTGATCTACTTTGAGTTGAGTTTTGTGCAGGGTGAGGCAGGGGTTCAATTTCATTCTACTACATATGAAACATCACTTTCCAGTTTTCTAAGCACCATTTGTTGAAGAGGTTATCTTTTCTCCAATAGATGTTTATGATGCCTTTGTTTAGTATGAGATAACTGCATTTATGTGAGGTTGTCTCTGTGTCTTCTATTCTGTTCCAGTGGTCTTGTAGAAGAGGTCTCATTCATATTCATTGCCTCTGCCAATTCAGATAAGGTGGAGACCCCTTAGTTTCCACATATGACTATTTATTTATTTGGTATTGAGGTTTGAACCCAGGGGTTCACATGTGCTAGGCAAGCACTTTAGCCACTAAGTCACAACTCCAGCTCTCCACATATGACTCTTTAGCGAAATGTAAGTTGGTCCTCTCTTTTGCCAAATTAGATATGGTTCTTTTAAAAATTTTATTTGTATATTTTTAGTTTGAATATCCATGTATATTTTCACAAATATATTCCTATATATGTTTATATACATTCATACAGATATGAATATACCCTAACAGCAACCAAGTTTCTGCTTATACATTTTCATATGTATTCAGTCACATAATTATAAACTACAACAAAAACAAATTATAAACATCTATCTCAAAAGAAAAATAACTATATACAAATTTATATCCATTTAAATATTTTTCATGTATATTTTTACATATATGTTCATATTTGTATTCCTATATATGGATAAAAATGTTCAATCCCTAAACTAACCCTAACTATTTTTCTACATTGGTCCTATACCTACCAATAAACCATAACACTTACATGCATGTACCTATGTATTTGGGGACATAAATTCACATAAAAACCCATAGATACTTTATATATATACTCATTTCCATCAGCATAACCCAGATTCCACACAGAACAATATTGCTTACCTCAAAAATATCCATAGATAAAAGTATATGTATATAAATTTTTATATAGTATTACCTCTATATTCATATTTATATTCACATATATTGATATATATGTTCCAAAGGTAACCTGTCCCCTAAACTAAAACCATAATTCAGAACTAAACCTAAAACTACCCATAATTGTGAGCCCTTTAAATTAAAATGTATAAATATTACTTTGAATATCCACATATATTTTCACATACATACTCTGTATATGTTTATATACATTGATATATATGTATGTACCTTTATGGCAAACAAAATCTTACCCATAAATTTTCATATTTATTCAGTTACATAATTTTATCCTATATCTTACCAAAATTATAACTATTCATCACAAAAGAAAAATAACTATATATAACTCCATATCTATTTAAATATTTTCATGTATTTTTTTACATATGTATATTTGTATTCATATATATGAATAAAAATGTTCAAACCCAGTATTATTGTGTTATAGTCTATTTGATTCTTGAAGTTGAGAAGGGTTTGTTTGATGTACATAGATGCTCCATTGTTTGGGGCATAAATATTCATGATTTTATGTCTTGTTGATGTATAAGTCCCTTAAACAGTATGAAATGTCCTTCTTTGTCCCTTCTGATTAATTTTGACTTGAAATGAGGATGGAAACCCCTATTGTTTAGGCAATCCATGTGAGTGATATGTTTTTTCCTATCCTTTCACCTTCAGTCTGTGGATGACTTTGCCTATGATGTGAGTTTCTTGCACATAACATATTGTTGGGTCTTATTTTTTAATCACATCTGCCAGTCTATGTCTTTTTTTAATTTTTAATTTTCATTTGTTCTAATTAGTTGTACATGACAGTAGAATGCATTTATACATTTTGATTGATCATATATAAACAGTGTAATCTCTCATTTTTCTGATTATGCATATCACAGGATCACATCAGTCATGCAGTCATACATGCACATGATGTCTGTTTCACTCTACTATTGTTCCTTCCCCCATACCCCTTCCCATCCCTTCACTCCCTTCTACCTAATATAAAGTAACTCTATTCTTCCCTATCCCCCTCTTATTGTGAATTAGCATCTGCATATCAGAAAAAACATTGGGCCTTTGGTTTTTTGGGGTTAGGTTTGCCTTATTTCACTTAGCATGATTCTCTAACTCCATTCATTTACCAGCAAATGCCAGAATTTCATTCTTCCTTAAAGCTGAATAATATTCCATTGTATGCGTGTGTATATATATACATATATACACACATGTATACATATATATGTATATACACATATATGTATGCATGTGTGTATATATATATGTGTATATATATGTGTGTGTATTATATGTGTGTATATATACACACATATATATATAACCTTTTTTTATCCATTTATCTGTTGAAGGGCATCTAGGTTGGTTCCATAGTTTAGCTATTGTGAATTGAGCTGCTATAAACATTGATGTGGCTGTGTCACTGAAGTATGTTGATGTTTATACACTTTGGGTAATAAACTGAGGAGTGGGATAACTGGGTGAAATGGTGGTTCCATTTCAAATGTTCTTAGGAATCTCCACATTGCTTTCCATAATGGTTGTACCAATTTGCATTCCCATCATTGATGAGTTTAGGTCATTAATGTTCAAGGTTATTATTGAGATATGATTTGTGTTCCTGGTTATTTTGGCTTATTGCTAGTTTTTAATTTTAATTAGTTTCTCCTTTGATTAGCTATTCCTTTAGTGTAGTTCCTTCCTTCACTGTTTCTTGCTTTTAATATTCATTTAAATCTTCATGGAATAGTTTGTTGAGAATATTCTGAAATGCAGGCTTTCTGGTTGCAAATTTTAAAAACTTTTTGTTTGCCATGGAAAGTTTTTATTTCAGCTTCAAATCTGAAGCTTAATTTTGCTGAATATAGGATTCTTGGTCAGCATTCGTTTTCTTTCAGAGCTTGGTATATGTTATTCCAGGACCTCCCAGCTTTGAGGGTCTAGGTTGAGAAATCAACTGAGATTTAAATTGGTTGCAACCTATATGTAATTGGATGTTTTTCTCTTGCAGTCTTTAATAGTCTATCCTTCTTCTGTATGCTAGGCATTTTCATTATAATGTGTCTTAATGTGGGACTGTTGTACTTTTGCACATTTTGGGTCCTATAAGCCTCTTGTATTTGATTTTCCAATGCATTATTTAGATTTGGTAAGTTTTCTGATACTATTTCATTGAAAAGATTGTGCATTCCTTTGGTTTGTATCTCCATGCCTTCATCTATCCTGATGAATCTTAAATTTGTTTTTTTCATGTTATCCCATAATGCCTGGAAGTTCTGTTCATGGTTTCTTAACATCTTCTCTGTGTGGTTAACTCTGTTTTCAAGATTGTCTTCATTGCCTGAGGTTCTGTCTTTCAAGTGGTCTAGTCTGTTGGTGATCTTTCTATTGAATTTTTAATTTGGTTTATTGTTTCCTTTGTTTCAAGGATTTCGTTTTTTTCCCCTAGAATCTCTATCTCTTTATTGAAGTGATCTTTTGCTACCTGTATTTGCTCTTACATCATCCTTTACTTCACAGATCAGTTTAACTGTGTACATTCTAAACTCTTTCTTTGACATTTCTTCCACTGTGGTATAAATGAATTATGTTATTGGAGTATCTTGGTTTGATTGGGGTGATTTGTTTCCTTGCTTTTTCATGTTGCTTGTGTGTCTACCCGTGTAACAGTATGGATCTGAGGGAAGAGAATTTCTACCCTGGACTTATAGTGTCCCTGAAGGTTTCCAGTACCTCACTGTTTAGGGAGAGACAAGTAATAACATAACCAATGCAAATAATTAACAGCTTGAAATCAAATAGTTCCTACTACGATGTCTACAATGTTAATTATCACAATAAACAGAAATTATATGATAAGTTATTGCCTATAATAAAGACAGCAAGTTTGCAAAAGGGTTTACATTTTCAAATGGACAGGGAGAGAACAAAAGTGATATAGGATGTGATGATTATGAGGGAGAAGGAGAGAAGATAGAAATAAAAGATTAAAGGAAGAGTGAAAGAGAGAACAATAGAGATTGGCTGTTAGCAGAAGAGAGAATCAAAGGAAACAGGTAGGAGAAAAATATATATAAAGTAAACATTTAAAAAAAATTAAAAATAAAAGAATACAAAACTAAAATATACTAATCAAACATCCTAATTCACAAAACACTAATCCATGTAAAATAATTGTCTTCAAAAATGCTAGAGATCAGAAGAAAAGAAAAATAGGAAACTGTATAAATGTCCATGTACCATTAAGGGCACAATTAAGCAGTGAAAAAGAATTACAAAAGAAAAAGAAAAGAAAAAAACTGATGAGAAGTTAAAGAATTCTATCCATTGGAGTTCAAAATATTCTCAGCTTCTCTTCCCAGCAGTTTTACGGGGTCCTCTGTGATGCTCCACACTCTGGATTACTGGAGTGAGAGAGGTAATCCTGTAGGCGGAGCTCCTTGAGGTAGGGTTTAGGCTTAGGCAGGCTCCAGGCTCTTCACTGAATGCTGACTGGTCTGGAGATTTTAAATCAGCACAACTCCAGTACCCAGTACTTGCCGGTCCACATTGGAGGACTTTACCCTAGGGCTCCCCTGGGTTCCACTCATGTGGTGGGGGAGCCAATTCTTAATCTGTATGTCACCTGCAGACCACATGTTTGCTCCTCTTGGGTTCAGTCTCCAATTTCTCCCACCCCTGGCCTTCCGAGTTCCAGACAGCCAGATGCATCTCTCCTAGCTGGTCCTGCAAGCAGTCAGATTGGACGGGGAGGTGGAGAGCCAGGTGGGTTTCCATGACCAGTTGTCCCCAGTGTAAATCTCTCTTCATGTTTGATTTTCTCCTGGTCACTTAAGCACACTCTATGTTGTGCATCGTGTGTTTACTGGATCTGTATTTTGGGCCAAACTTGGGTTTGTCAGCAATCAGCTCCCTCAGCCTTCGCACTGAGGCTGCAAAATGGTTTCTTCCTTTATTCTCCACACTTCAATGGTGGCTTCTTTCCCCATACACGGATATCGTGCAGCGAGTCCTTCAAGTTTGTTGATCAATGTCCTTGGTCTCTAAATGCTCTGTACCCAGACACACCTTGGGTTCCCCAAAATGTGGGTTCCTTTAATTCCCTATCCCTCTACTATGCTCATGGAGGGATCTCTCTGGCTGGAGCTTCCGGTCCCAGCTGTGGCAGCAGCTGTGCTGCTGGGGATTGTTTCCTTATTTTATTATATCCAACTTCCTGTGTCCCTGGTCTGCTTTGAATGTCCAGTTTTAGGTCCCAGTAAAGTCCACTTGATCTTTTTTTGTTCACCCACCTTGCAGAGAAGCTGCTTGTCTTTTTTCTTGGTTTCACGCCATGAAACCAAGCAGCCATGGTGTGAATGTTTCCTGAATGGGAAAATAAAACAAAGCAAGACAAAAGACACGCTTCCCTCTGCTGATTGCTTCAGTGATGGGTTCACTGCATTGTGTAACAGGCTGCACCATCTTTTGAGGCCAATCAGCTAACCTCCAATCTTTAAAAGCCAGCATTGGAAGACCTATTAAATTCTAAAACCAAATAATGGATTTGGGGTATCATGACTGGGAACACGTGATATCTCTGATTATATAAATGCAGAACCTCCCAAGAAGTTATTACCACACTGAAAAATTGCACATTGAAGGCACTTTCAAATAAGGCAAAATGTCATATAATATCTAGTGCATTCAATGTAGTGTTTAGTTTGAGCTAAAGGAAGAGGTATATAACTTTTATTAATAGGAAACCAGTTGTCCCCATCACCACCAAAAACTTATGAAAATTTTAAAGAATTTTGACTTAAAGGGGCATCATATCATTGGTTGCCCAGCAAAAACCACATCTCATTTAATCCTGGGAAGAATATTCTCCCAGCTTTGTGTTCTATCACAAATACATAAAACATGCTGCAGAATGTTGTACAGATCAAGGGTCAGCAAACTTTTACTATGAAGAGCCAGAGAGTAATCACTTTTTGAGTTTCATGGGCTGTACAGTATAGTCTCTGTGGCAATTTTTTAGTACTGCTGCTATTGAATTGAAGCACCCCACACAATTCCTTTCCTAAATGAATGGACAAGGTTATGTTTCAATTAAACTTTACAAAAACAGGCAGTTAGCTGAATTACTCCCTTGGGCTTGTAGTATGCTGGCCCATGGAATGGATTGATTGCTGGGGTTTATGGCCTTGAATTGCAGGTAGTTGGTTAATTTATCAAAACTGCAACATGGAGTAATGATATTTGGCAACAATCGTAAGAACCTTTGACATTCAGGTTTGCCTCTCAGTTAGGATAATGCCTTCTCCTTACATTAGTTCTGTGGAATTTTCTCTCCCCATGAGACTATTTCCTGGTAACCCAAAGAAATTCTGAAGAGCACATCAGTGAACTCAGGGCAATCTGTCTTCTGTAATGATCCTCACACATCGTGGTAAACTGCCACTTTATGAGAGGTCGTTAAAATGTAGAGGCTTTGAAAAAGCATTCAGTTAGGTCATTTCTTGAATTTGGATGGATAAAATTTTACTGCCAATTTCAAAATATACCTTTTTCCTAGAGAATTATTAGTAACATTGTTTCTTGAAGAAGAGAAGAAAGAAGTAGAATTGGTTTTTAATGGGGTCAAAGAGAAAGATACAGGTATAAAATTCCAGGATAAAAGCTGGACACTTTTCCTGATTCAATAAAGCAGATACACCATTCCTGTGCTTTATCCCCATAGTACAGAGAAAAACAAAACTTTGAAGCCAGCCACCCTGAGTTCTGAGTTCAAATCCTGGTTTTTACCATTTATTGATTGTGTAGCCTTAGCTAAAGTGACATAATATCGTAAGGCCTTAATTACTTCATATGTCAAATGAATTGTAATCTTGAAAGATAAATCAATATTTATCAGTAATCAGTAATATTACATACTATATAAATAACATATGGTATAAACAAAACAATGCTTGGTTCTTAGATGATACTTAAAACCTTTTTCTCCCTTTGCCACCTCAGGTTCATGTTGACCCAGGACAAACATCACACACTACTCTCTGTCTCCTTTATGCCAAGGATGCATGAAAACTTTCACCTACAACCTTGAGCCTCTAATTACAGCATGGAATGTTGGGTCAAAAGATTTAAGATACGATCACGGTTCTCTTACTCATTCACTTTGTGAGTTTGGAAGATCACGGAACCAGACACTTAAAAGGGATTTTTATATCTTTATTCAAACCTTAAGCCAGTCTGGGATCTTTTCCATCTACAAAATGAAATAATCTGTAGAACAAATACATGATATCTAAAAATAACTTTGGCAACTTTGAAATAAATTCAAAAAGCACAATGCATTTGGCCACTAAGGGAAACTTTCTGCAGCTTTGGTAGTAAATTTAAAACACCTCAGGTCATTTCAAGCAATTAGTTCTCTATGATCAAGAGACTCACTGAATCAGAGCAAACAGACCTCAGAATGTATCAGTTGCTTCCAACCAGGACCTGTCCTGCACACCTATCTCAGATGTGCACACTCCCATATGTGCTCAGAACTATGTTGTGAGGGGGCATTATTTGACAGATATATTGAGGGATCACTGACATAGAATAAAGGGTACTATTTGTTTGTTTGTTTGTTTTTTGGTACCAGGGATTGAACTCTGGGGTACTTGATCACTGAGCCACATCGTCAGTGCTATTTTGTATTTTTTATTTAGAGACAGGGTCTCACTGAGTTGCTTAGGATCTTGCAAAGTTGCTGAGGCTGACTTTGAACTCGCAATCTTCCTACCTCAGCCTCCCAAGCCGCTGGGATTACAGGCGTGTGCCATCCTGCCCAGTCAATTTGTTAGTTTTTAACACGTGTATACCCTTGTGAAACCATTGCCACAATCAAGAAACTCAATTTATTCATGAGTAGTGGGGGCTTTTTACTTCTTTGGCAGCTAGGAGACATTATATATTACTGGCATGGCCTGGAGCTAACAGATCTCCTGAAATATTTCTTATATGAAGAATTATCTCATCTAAAATAGCACCTCTGTTGAGAAACACAGGGTCCCATCCCTTTGCTAACCCCATGAAGAAATTGAGTCCAGTGAGGAAACCGAGGCAACGCTAACATAAGTTTCTTCTGTTTGTATGTAAATATACCTGCAATGTTTAATTAAACAAACAATACAGTGCTTGCTGAAAGAAATTCTTGGTCTGATTCAAATGTTTAATGTTGTGTTGACATTTAAAAGGTGTAAGTACTATAAAATGATGTGGGAGAGTGGATGCCTGTGATTAAGGGACAGTCGGCTAGCTCCCCCTCTACTAGTGGCATATCTGCTGTGGCTACTGTGGATGACAGAGTGAAGGTCAGAAATGCAAGTCCAAGTGTGTACAACTTTGGCTTCCTAGTCCTAAAGCAAAAGGTGAAAACATCATCATGCAGCAGGCATATAATAAATCACCCAAGAATTCAACCAAGAGTGCGGTGAAAATACTAGGAAAATAAACTGCATTTTGTACTGAATGTGCATAGACTTTCTTGTCATTATTCTCAACTATTTACGTAGCATTACATTCTATTAAGTATTCTGATGTGGGAGATGTAGGAAGAGCCACTGAGTCATATGCACCCCTATAGCTGTGGAATGGGTATGATCCCGTGGAACACCCAGGATTATCATGCTTGGGTAGCACACTCTCAAGTGACCAAACCCACCGGTGGGTCATTGTCTCAGGAGAGTCTCACCCCATCCACCTGTTCCTCTCTTCTTCCGCACTGTGCAGTTTCTAGCTGGATTGCTCTGATAGGCTCTTGCAACATTGCTTCTCTTTACTCATTGGCTCCCTACCTCTATAAAACATGTATGCTTCCTGATTAAAGTTGAGACTGCATCACAAAATCTGTTCTCCCAGAGTTGATTGTGCTCTGCTACCTCATCCCCTTCAAGGGAAAATTCCCATGTTTTACTACATTCTGAGTCATCTAGAGATGGTTTAGAATATATGGGAGGAAGTGTACAGTTTATACACAGAGACTATTCCCTCTTACACCAGGGTCTTCAGCATGGCTGGATTTTAGTATCCAGGGGGATCCAGAAACCAATCCTCTGGGGACACAGAGGGGTGACTGTGCTCGGAAAGTGCCTTTAAGTACCTAATTGGTGAGATGACCTTGCTTATATACTTCTTGTTGCAAAGCTCTGATACAATGTCATGTATGATTTAGTTGTTAGTAAATGTAATTTGATATTTAAAGTATCAAGTTAAAATAATTTCACATTTTCCAGTTGTAAGAATCATGTAATAACTCCAAGAATAAAATTTAGTATGTACTCATGTGAGGCCAGTGGTTCTCAAGTTTTTAGAGAACCTGTGCTTAAGAAGTCCCAGGAGAGCTTGTTCAGATTCCTGGGTCCCCATGCACAGTGTGGCTGATACAGTTGGTCTGGAGTGGAATTCAAGAATCTGCATGTCTAATAAGTTCTAGGTGATGCTAATACTGCAGATCTAGGGATTTATGTTTGGGTCATGCTTTCCCCAAGTGCCCATCAATGGTTGGTCATATCAATTGGACACTGAATAGAAGAGGTTAGCAAGGAGCACTTGGCTCTGCTGGGAGCACCTAGGTGTGAGGAAGGAGCACTCCTACCTTAAGCTGTAATTGCCCACAGCACCCTGAACTCACTGTCAGCACCATCCCACTAAAATCTTCCATGCCTCTTGTTCTTTGTAGCCAAAGAAAAAAATAAGATTGAAATGTCTGGGTAGAGGCTCTAGAAGATCATGAGAACCAGGAACACCCTGCAAACACATTTATAGGAACGATAAATCTAAAAACTTGTCCCAAAACATGAATTCATGATCACATGACTTTCAAGAGAAACAAACGTTAAGAATACACACTTTTTTTGAATGGTTAAGTAGACTGTTAAAGACAACAAAGAGAAGGTTTCTAACTACAGACAGAAGAACAGTGTCACAAGCAAGCATTCCCTCACTTAGGTCTTAGGGTTGTCCATTTTCTTCTATAATCTTGTTCTCACTGCTCTAGAGGACCCTAGAAAAGAAAACTCCAAAACCTCCAGTGGATCAACTTCATCTATGCTAAGGGCATTTAAAGCAAAACCAGGCTTCATAGTTGACTTTGGACAACATATGGGGTCCTTTCTGATTACATGGGGAGTTACAGTACGTTCACCTAAAGGCGGCGACACCAGGGTGCAGAGATAAATGTGGAAATATTCTGGAGTTTCTAAAAATAAAGCAATGAGAACACAACAAAAATGTCACTCCAGTTACTCTCATTCTGGACCAAAATTAACAACAAAAATGGCTTATTTGGAAAAAAATATTGCTTTTAAATACAAATGTATCTGAAACATCAATATTCATAGCCACTAAAACAAAATAACTTCCCCCCAGTTCTCATATTTAATATCTTCAGTTTTATTTCATATTTCATTTTCTTTGAAAAAGACTGTCATCATGGTGACATTTCTAATATTATGATTGCTTCTCCTCTTCCTTTACTAAGGTGGTAATAATTTTTAAGTTTTTATGTATTTATTTTGCTGGGATATAATATACACAGCATAAATATACTTTAAAGATATAGTTTTGTGGTATTAAGTATATTCCATTGCTGGGTAACCATCACCATTATCCATCTCCACATGTATTTACTTTTAAACAATAGATTTTTTTCCCTCTTCAGACTGATACAACATAGGTAATTTTGGTGTAAACATAGCATCAAAACAGCAGGATTCTTGTATGTTTATCTAGAGAAAAGTTAAAGTCATCAAAAAGAGGACTTAGAAGAGTAAATTCAGATGCAAGGTCCAATTACAGCCCCACCTGTCTATTCTTTTAAATGAGGAATGGCAAACACCTAGTTCCGCTTGCTGTTGTGTGAAAACCCTCTTTTTCTAATCCCATGGCACATGCTACCCTGATTGCTGCATCCTTTCCTACTCAATCTCTAAATCTTTCCTCATATGGTCTTCCAGGCATTCATCACCACTAATTACAACTGGCTATAGATTAAAAATACTTACCATCTCCATATAAAAATGCAAATCATCTGATGCAATAAGAAGTAACACAGAGCCAAAGGTCCAATATATCCATCAGCACGTGTAAACATGCATGTGGTAGAAAGGCTTCAACACAGGATGTCATAATGAAGGCTTCTTAGCATGGAAATCACCATGAATAAAAATGTTCTTACCTGGGTAGGAACACACTTTCCACCACATAAAAGTCTTGCATGAGAACATCTCGTTCTGGCTTGGAAGTGAGATTCCCCACTGTGTATCCTATTCCTAGCTGAATAGCACCTTTAATAGCAGATGATGCAGTCTGCAAAGAAACAAGGATCTCTACGTTAGTCTTGATAGTCAGGGCTTGTTCAAGGTCACAAGCAGCAAAGCAAGAGAGAGGTTACATTTGTTCTGAAACAAGGCAGCTGAGGTTTGGGAAGATGACAGGTTCCTTTTTTTAAAAGTGAAGAACCTATTCTGAATACTAAGGATCCTTCTTGTCATGAAATTATTTTTTGTGATAGTCTTTCTCACAATATTTATAGGATCAAATTACAGCCTCCCCCGCAAAATATTTCTTTTATTAAGATCTAGAAACTTGGTGGAACACTTTCAATACATAGCATTATAATTTCTACCCAAAGATAATTTTTTTTTTGTGGTGCTGGGGATTGAACCCAGGGCCTTGTGCATGCAAGGCAGGCACTCTACAAACTGAGCTATATCTCCAGCCCTAAACAATAAATTAAAAAAATTATAGTTATAGATGGACACAATATCTTAATTTTATTTATTTTTTTAATGTGGTGCTGAGGATCAAACCCAGTGCCTCACAAGGGTCAGGCAAGTGCTCTACCACTGAGTCATAACCCCAGCCCTTAAAGATAAATTTTTAAGCCAGAGATTTTTTTGTTTGTGTTGGTACTGGGGATTGAACCCAGGGGCACTTACCTACTGAGCCACATCGCCAGCCCTTTTTATTTTGAGACAGGGTCTCACTATGTTGCTTAGTACCTTGCTAAATTGCTGAGGCTGATGTTGAATTCAAAATCCTCATGCCTCAGCTTTCCATGCTGCTGGGATTATAGGTATGTGCTACGCACCTGGATCAGAGATTTTTTTAAATCAGATTTTTTATAACATACCTATGGATCAGTAAGGGTATTTTATCTTCATAAGAAACAAGAGAGCAAAAAATAATTGGAAACCAGTGTATACTTGAAATTTAATTTGCAAATTGCTTACTAGTTTTGCCAAAGGTCCATAATAAAAATTTCCTACATTGATCTGTGATAAAACATATAACACTGGGACACCAATATTACGAATTTACTACTTTCCTAACATTATTCATAATTAAGTTGATAGAATGTTATCTTGAAGAATAACCACCACATGTATGTATATACACATATATAGGCACATTTATATGTGTATTTGTGTGTGTGTGTGTGTGTGTGTGTATGTGTGTGTATAGTTTTAACTAACATAATAAAACAATAGAACAGCTCAATTTAGGAAAACCAGAAATTTTTATTAATGGTGTCCTACTTTCTGTGTCTTGCAGTGCCTATGTACACAGTAGCAGGAAATAAGTCTTATGTGGGTGGTTCTTAACCAGAGACCCCTGAAGACATAGTTTGGTTATCATAACTTAAGGGGTCAGGAGTGCTGCTGGCATCCAGTGATTAGAGGCAGGGATTCTGCTAAACACCCCACAATGCACAGGACAAACCTCCTCAAAGAAGTATCCAGCCTGATGTCAAGAGAGCCAAGGTTGAGAAACTCTGAGTTAAAGGAATATAGAAAAAACCACTCGCTTTATAATTTGCACTTAGCAAATTCAAGACATGTACCCACATCCCTACATGCTTCGTTTTCATTTTTCATGTTTTAATACCAAGAAAACTTCTTTCTTCTTGAACAAAAAGCAAACAAACAAAAAACTCTCAATGTTTCTGATAAAACAGTCCTGGGACAGCTTCTAGCTTGTCCAGTAGACTCTGTGATCATCTCCTCACTAACTCCTCATATTCTCATATTCTACTTGCTGTAATTGCAGTGTCCCTAAAAGTTTGAACCTCAGACTTTTCAACTGCCTTTAATAAATTCATTTTGAATGGCCTCAACTACTGTCTTCATGCATAAGACTCTTTGATCTTTTCAGTTTACTCGGGTGCTCTTCTGCCACCCCACACACAGGACATATAGAACCAAACTAGTACCTTACAACCTCTCCACTCCACTTCTAAGACTGACTTCCTTTCCCAAGGCACCTCAGTCAACCCAGTTTGAACCCCTAATAAGTCCCTGGTGAATACTTCTTAACCTCACCTGAAATGGCCGTGCTTAGTATTGTAAGTCACCTCCATATGCAACGAGTAACAACCATTTCACATACAGTCATTCAATCACTTTGCTTATTCCATTGCAAACAGTATTTCACCCTTAGTCTATCTACAGCCTTAACTCTGTAAAAAGCAGAAGAATTTCTTGGCTTTTTAATTTTTTCACATGCCTTTTACTTAAGGTCCCAGGGTAAAAAGATGTGAAAAGATTGAGACTTAGGCCCATAGTACATGTAGTGCTTAAAAAAAGTTTGCTATTTTAATATTTCCTCTCTGAGCTCTGCAATGCCACCAATTGGCGTCAGTGACCTTTTGTACCAGTTGTTCTGAATTCTGAAAGCAAAAATGGATTTTCCTTGTTTTAACCTTGCATAAAAATTCAGATGGCATTTCTTTTCCAATCTATCACTCGGGGTGGTATGGCACAAGATGTGACATTAGCACTTTCCAGAGGACCCAGCACCTCAAAACATTCTGTTTCAGCCCTATCGACAGATTCACATGCTCTTTAAGTGCTTTGCCCTCCTTGCACCCCATCCCTGACTGTGCTTCCCAGAATTACCTGGATTTCTGATTAATTCATGGGATCACTATGATAACAGTTGTTTAGCACTTCTCGGGCTGGAACAACCTGTCAAACAGAGTCCCCAATTCTTTGTAGTCCCACCCTGACAACAGAAGACAGTCAAAGCAGTGAGTAGGCTGCATCTGATATCCTCAGACTTCAGGAAACAGGAGAATCCCCAGGGGATGTTGGTTAACACACCTAGAATTCTGATATTAAAGGTCTGGAGTGAGGCACAATAATCTGCTCTTGCTCTAAGAAACACTTTAAAAAATCTTTCTCTTAATAGTACAAGTTTTGAGTTCCTCAGGGAATAAGATTTTGTAAAGGGCTCCACAACATTTATTTAGTTAAACCAAAAGCAGATTTGCAATCATTTTACTTTCCTTCAAGACTCCTTGAAATTCAAGTGGTTGGTTAAAATAGAACAATAAAAGTCAATCATTTTTGATCAAACTAATTTGTGCCAGGTACTTGATATATAGATAGCAACAATTGTTATCCATCATAATCATGGCACAACTTATATAATGCTGATTAAATGGCAGGTACTACTCTAAGTGTTTTCTAGTTATATTAACTCTTATCCTCAACAGTGATCCTGAGATGTAGGCACTGCAGGTTGACTCACATCCCTGAAAATATCAAAACCTGAAATCTGAAATGCTCCAAACTTTCTTTTTGAGTACTGACATGATGCCACAAGTGGAATTTCATACTTGACTTCATATGATGAGTCACAATCAAAATGCAGGTGCACAACACAGTTTATTCAGAGTCCTCAAGGGAAAAAAGACCCTACCAGTTTTGTCAGTGGTGATGCACCAACTTTGTTTTATATATAAAATCATTAAAATATTGTTTAAGATGATTCATATTTAGACTTGGGACCTATCCCCAAGATATCTCATTATGCAAATATTGCAATATAAAAAATAATCTGAAATCTAAGATATATTTTTTCTCAAGAATTTGGGTCAGGGATACTTACCCTGTATTATTATTATTATTTAAACTTTTCCCCAACATTTTAAATTGATGCATTATAGTTGTACATAATGGTGGGATTTGTTGTCACATATTTGTACATGCACACAATGTAGCAATATAATTTGGCCACTATCACTCCCCAGTATTTCCCCTTTCTCTTCCCTCATCCTTCCTACCAGCCCTTTTTTCTACTCTACTGATCTCCCTTTGATTTGATTTTCATGAGATTGCCCCACACCTTTATTTTCCTTTTTCCTCTCTAGCTTCCAAATACGACCCTTGACCTTCTGATTTTGGCTTATTTTGCTTAACATATTGTTCTTAAGCTTCATCCAGTTTCCTGCAAATGATATAATTTCATTTTTCTTTATGGTCAAATAAAACTCCATTGTGTATATGTACCACATTTTCTTAATCCATTCATCCATTGACAGACATCTAGGCTAGTTCCTATTATGTTGTGAATTATGCTGCTAGAAACATGGGTCACGATAGTATAAGGACTTTAATATTTAAAGATTAATACTGAGCAGTGGTACAGCTGGGTCATGTGGTAATTTCATTCCTAGCCTTTTGAGGAAACTCCATACTGATTATCATAGGAGTTGTACTAAAGTACCATCCTCACCCTGCATTATTGTTTCTGTTTTACTAACCCAAGAAGGTTTAGCAACTTCTACAAGGTCACACAACTAGTGATGAGGTAGAGCTGCGACTCCTATCTGGGGAGGTTGGCTCCGGAGTCCAAGATGTAAACAAGTGCTCTTTGCTGATTCTAATATCAGAATCTCTGAACCCTTTCAAGGATCCTAAAGCAAGGTGCCAATTATTGCTGTTTTACAGATGAGGACTTATGGCTCAGCAAGCTTAGATGATTTGGTCAAGTCACCTTTCAGGTGTGTGGCAAAGTCTGACTGCCACACCCAGGCTGCTCCCACATCTGTCTTTTCAAAATGAGGCAAGAATCAAAGCTGGAAATTCTCTTTAAAGTAGGATGTTTGATCTTAGCACAGGAAGAGGCTCTGAGAGAGTCACTCCTTTTGATGAAATAGGGATAAACTATTTTATTGTTTTCTAATCATACACAACCATGGATAAGCCAAAGAAAAACTTATAAACCTCCTGGTAAACCAGAATAGAAACCATCATAAAGTCACTATTGGTAACATGGGAAGTTAATAATAGAAGGCAATATTCTGCCCCAGGAGGGATGACTCCTAAGTTTCCTCTTCCCATCTTTGTGTTAAAATTAAATGCTTTAACATGGATGCATGGGAAGGTTATAAACAGCATCTCGTCTACTTCATGAGATGTCTGATTGTATTCACTGCACCACATGTTTTCTTAAGACACCAGCAGAAAAGGCCCCATCACCTGACATTTTCCCAATTGACATTTGGCTTGGCCTAATATTGATCAAGATGTGCTTTAAAACTATGGGGAAAAAAAAAAAACACTTAGAAATGCTACCTGCATGTCTCTAGTACCTGCATGTCTCTAGTTGGCAGATCACTAAGTCTTGGTGACAAAGAAGATTTAGTGTGAAGTGCTAGTAGTTGCTCTTCTAGAACCAGCTATTCTTTCTCTGCAAACTCTGAACCATCAGGGCTCCCCTCCTTCCTCTAAGACACCACCAACAAACCAGCAATTGTAGTGAGTCCACAGAGGTGCACACACTGTGAGCATAGCTTTGCATATGCCCTAAAAATGCAGAGACATGACCACTCCCCTTGTAACCTTTGACTCCTTCATAACAGAGGTTTAACATGGGTGTAGAATTTGGAACACAGCAAAACAGTCTATTTTTGATTCAGTACCTCATAAGGGCTAAGTGGAGGCACTATGTTGCCTGGATACTAGGAAAACCTAAAGCATGTGATACTTGGAGAAAGATAGAACCCTATAACATGACAAAGGCAAATGGCAAACATTTACTTTTAGAGTTCTTTACTAACTCAAATTCTTTCAGGCACGATGGTGATACTAAGAGGATAATGAATGTCAGTTTGCATTTATATAATTAGATATGTTTTTCAAAGCATTATCTTCTTTTTGAGACCATAATAGATATTTAATAGTACTACGGAAAACAGTAATTCAACTTATCATACTATGCAAGAAATATTCATTTCTGGAGCATAGGTGATATAGGTTGTTAATACTTTTGTTCATATATCTAAACTCACTGGGGATTTTGAGTCTCTCTTTCCTCCACTTATTTTCTATTTCCCCTCTTATTCTTTTTCTAACGTGAAGAAAAAGCTAATACCAGAGGCAGTGGAGTATGGAATTAAAAGCTTTGGCTCTGGAGTCAAACTCCTTAAGTTTTAATCCTTAGCCAACTCTTTCTTAGATGTATAACACCAGGCAACTTAATCTTTCTGTTTTGATCTCATCTATAAAGTGAAGATAATAAACTAGCTACCTCATAAGGTTATAAAAAAGCCATGAAATAATCCCTGGTAAGAAACTTAGAGCATTATTAGCAGATGCAAGAACTCAAAAAGGATACTTTGGTTTTCTAGAAGGTTCCCAGTTCAAATTCTATCCCCCTTGGTTGGCCTACCTGAGCTTTCTGTGCTGGAGATGGATCAGATAGAAGCTGGGAAGCACTTGAACAATGTGATAATAACAATGATCATCACTGTAAGACAAAATGCCTATACAACTCACTATTAGGGAAGCAATGATCCTGAAAAGAGTCGGGTTTTAATGACCTTACATTTGTTACAGGAAACTGCCTCCCACAGCACATTGTCTATGAAATTAGATCACTTAATATGCCATCTGATACCACTGACTTAAAAGGAAGTATTGAAACATTTCATGTCGACAGCCGTTTTTCCCCTAAGGTTATCCGAACTCATTATGGGATTAGAGCCAAAATATATGTTGTCAGAGTGATTTGTTTCAAAAGTACAAATCTGATCTTGTCACTTCCTTGCTCAAAACCTTCCAATGGGTCCTCAGCACCCTGACCACAGAATTAGGTCCAAATCCTGTAAAACTTGACCTTGGAAGTCCACCTTTTAATATACCTCTCTGCTCCCTCCTGTCACCTACTCACAATGTAAAAAAGGACACAATTAATACATACTTTTCCTTGAGCAAGCAGATTGAAAAGTCCATGAACCCTTTAATGACAGCATATAAAAATGTTTCTGTGTACATTTTTCCCAGGATGAGGTCTGATGCTTCCCCCCGCCCCCACACACAAGAAGGCCCATTTTCCTTAAGCCACAGATCAGACAGCCTAATTTTAAGTTGGAGATGTTCATTGATAAGGTTCCTTATACCAGGTCATTGAAAAAAAAAAAAAAATGGTTCCATAACATCTCTCAGCAGCAAGAGGGAGATGTGTGTTCCGGCAGAGACTTGCCTGCCATTCCCTCTGCAATTCAAGGACAGCTCCAGGTTCTCCTGTGAACAGGCACAGGCTTCTTATATGACCCAATGAAAAAACCAAGAAAAAAGAAAGGGACAGTTGCATGGAATTGGTTATAGATGATGAAGTTGGGAATAGTTTGTGGCTGTCAAGTTTGCTGCCTTCTGAGTGGAAGTCAGATAATCTCTTGCCTCTGGGTTCTCCAAATCATTTCTCCAGTCACTCCTGATATTAGTTTTCTATTGCTGATGCCACAAATGGCTACAAACTTAGGCACTTAAGACAGCAGAAACTTACTCTCTTATAGGCTTGGAGGTAGAAGTCCTAACAAGGTGACAGCAAGCCTGTGTTCCTTCTGCAGGCTCTGGGGGAGAATCTGTTTTCTTGCCCTGTCCAGCTTCTGGAATCCACCCGCATTCCTTGACTTGTGGCCCCTTATACCATCTTCAAAGTCAGCAGGAGTTTCAAATCTCCCTTTTTCTCTGACTTCTCCTCTCTTCACATCTCCTTTTCTAACTCTGCTCTGCCTATCTCCCTTTTATAAGGACCTGCCTGGATAATCCAGAATCATTTTCCCATGTCAAGATCTTTAAATCACATCTGCCTAGTCCCTTTTGCCATATAACACACACAGGTTCCAGGAATTAAGACAGGGACATCTTTGGGGCATGACTATTCTGTGGATTATACTTCTCTATTTCAGGTCTGACCCTAGCATTTTCTCCAGTGTTGCCCCTGGCAGAGAGGAGAGCTCCTCTTAGCACTTCATTCAGTCAGATGCTATACATCTGTTTAAACAAAATCTGAGCGCTTTCTATGAGCTGGGCATTGTGCTAGGTGTTGTGTAATGCGTAAACCAGAAAAAGACCATGACTCTTGCTCTCATGAGAGTTTCTAGTCTAGAGGGTCAAAGAGGTATTATTAAACAAAGGTACACATAATGATCATCCGCAGTCTGTGACAGAGAGAACAGGGTGACCTGACAGAACAGGAGGGCACAGACCCACTTAAGAATGATGGAGCCTGTAAAGGTCAAGTCAAGGAATATTCTAAGCTGAGACCTGATAGGTGGAACGGGCCAGTCTTGCCACCAAAGACTGGCTGCATGCCTACCATCTGCCAGGAACTCTTCTACATATCAAGGACATAGAAGAGCTGGACAGACTGCTTGTCTTCATGGAACTGATACTCTGAACTTGTATGTGTGATGGGGAAACAGAAAGTCGCATTAGGAGGCTAGGGGAGCTGATTTCAAGGTTAGAGAAGCAGCAAGGTTCAGGGACCTGAAAGCAATCCACTATGGGTCACAGGGAGAGCCCCAGAATTGGAGGCTGAAAAGCTGGGTGGGTCTAGACCTCAGGATCAAGGGTTTGATGAGTTCCAATTGTGTTGACTAAAAGATGGCAAAGACCAATGACAGCTTCTGTGCTGTAGGTCATTCTAATTTGAAAAGTATCACTTTGGCTGCTGTTTGGAAAACAGATTCAAGGGAACATAGGAGGAAAAGTGACAAGGGGGCAGGTGCAGCAGTTCATGCAGAAATTTGATGGTCTAGAGAAGGGTGATGAATGAGAAGATGGACAGGAGTTGAATCTGAGATACATTTTGGAGGGAAGGAGCTAGGATTTGCTGAAAGCTATAAATGAGAGAGAGAGAGAAGTACCAGCAAGACCTCCTGGCATTTTCTTTGAGCAGCTCAAAGAACTGAGGTTCCTTTACTGAGATGTGCAGAGACTGGAAGAGGAACATATTTTGGGGGGAAGATCGAGTTCCATGTGAGATGCCCATGAGACATCCGATGGGAGATGCTGAGATATAAGCCTGGAGCTTAGAGGAGAGGTTTGGGTCAGCATTTGAATGGCAGAATTGGGATGGTAGTGGTATTGAAAACCAAGGGTCAGGAGGGGGCACTCAGAGGGAGCATCAGAGAAAAGCCCTCTGTAACATCTGCTTGGGGCAGTAGGAAGAAACTGAGGACAACAGGGGCTTAGCAGAACCAAGAAAAAAGAATTTGAAGGAAAGAGAGACCCACAGTCCCAACAAGTGGCTCTTTTCATATGGTAACATAAATGTTTTAACTTCATAGGCTATCAAAACCTATGGGTTAAATTTTCTTTTTCTCATTCACGTCATTGATTCATATATAAACCTAAATCTGGATTTAGGATATTTGACAAAACTAGTTGATAAAATCTATTCAAAATTTCATCTATAATTTAAACTGTAATTAAAAAATGTTTTATAACTTGAAAAAGAATATATTATTTTTAAAAAGCAGGATGCAAAATACATTTAATAAAATTTGGAAAAGAAAACCCCACAAGTATTATGTATACACATCTACAGAGGAAATAAGAGAGGAAGAAAATACACCAAAACATTCTTATCTCTGGATTGTGGGCTATTAGGTGTTTATTACTTTGAAGTTTTATACTTTTTGTATTTAATTATTTTGTCATATGTAGGAAAGGAAAAGTTCTTCAGTAAAGGTAACTTTCCAATGTTTATAAATAGATTTTGAGGGATGAAAAGGCATGTTTGGGATTTGCTCATCTTTTTATCTTTTTTTCTTTTAGGTGGTGGCCTCAATGCTAGCTATCCATGTCACTGCTATATTGCAATGAAACATTATAATAAATGACTTTATTTTTTTGTTTCCCATGTTCCACTAAATGTATTATTGGGTTAGTTCTTCCCCTGCTTCAGGATAAAGTCTGGACAGGTCTATGACCTATTTGGTGACTCCATTCAGAGACCC
>JAJEJO010000313.1:409194-439023 GCA_020662805.1 Glaucomys volans | reverse complement strand
GGCTTCTTTGCTCTTTTCTGTTGGCTGCTGGGAGGAGGAGGAAAGGGAAGGAAGGTCCAGATATAAGATGCCCCAGGCATTCATAAGGATTGCCAGGTGTATAAGATTTCTTTTTCTTGCAAAATGTTTTCATAGGCTTTGTAGTGCCTCCTCCAAATGGCTGTTGCAGTCTTGAATTTAGGGGAAGCACACATCTCCTCTACTGGAATTTTCTTCTCCTCACTTGGACAAGATGAGGG
This sequence comes from Glaucomys volans, assembly GCA_020662805.1. Taxonomy (NCBI): domain Eukaryota; kingdom Metazoa; phylum Chordata; class Mammalia; order Rodentia; family Sciuridae; genus Glaucomys; species Glaucomys volans. Next base: position 438,784 of record JAJEJO010000313.1, on the reverse strand, counting down.
ATGACCCTCTATAAGCTCTTCCTGGAGCTTAGTGCCTTCACCTGGTCACAAATCATTTATCCTGGAACTCTAAGAGCTGACAAGCATTCTCCCACTCTCCCCAAGAAGCCTCTCTTACCTTTGCCATCATTAGAACAGCTGACCCATGATTCTCTTGCTCATTCAGGAAAATTCCATAGTCTATTGCATGCCCCAGGCTCCAGGGAACACATAGCCTACTCTTCCCTAGGCATGAGATGCTGGGTAGATCCGCTCCCACCCTTCCCTGCTGTGGGGGGTTACTTATGACATATCAACTCTCTCCAACTTTTCTCTTCCACATCTCACAGTGGACTAGCCAAGCCCTTTCATACTGGGGTGATTATTAGACTGGCTTTAAACCACTTTCTCCCCTGAGTTCCACATAATGGGCTGGCACCTGACCTTGGAATGTGATTATAAAATGCTTCTATCCTACCAGTTTATACAGTGTCTTAGACTGGTTCACAGTCCCACTAACAACCCTGGGTTTGGTCAACTATATCAAGTGACTGCTCAGTGTGTTCCATTCCACCTGCCACATGATTGCCACACTCATCATTCCAAGGACTCCCCCTGCCAAATACTGGCTCTCAGTATAAAAACCTTCACTGTTTTTGACCATCTGAAGAAATGAACTTCTTTGGTTGGCCATCAAGACTTTCTATAATTTAATTCCTATTAATGCTGTCTGCTATACCCATGAAATTTAGTGTCTTGATCTGAGAGAAATTTACTTTGTAATCAGGCAGGGTCCACAGTGGGTATCCCTGAATGGTTGTCTGTTTTCCTTGTCAGGTTGCACAGAGAGCCTGGCTCTGGCATCCTTGTGGATCCTGATAACCCCTAAAGTCTCAAAGTCCTCCAAATTCAGCTCGCTGATAGGGGAGGTGAGAGCAGTTACTATTCCTTTGCCTGGAAGTGACAGTGTGGGTTATGTACCCTAGTACTGTTCCTTAGCCTTCTCCACCCAGCTCTGTGTCTGGGACACTCACCTGTATGGCTAAATCAAAGGACTCCCTCACCCTCTGCATTCTTATTGTGTTTGGCTAATAGGCTAGCATGGCAGAAGACAGGAGAGAGGTTTAGGAGTTGTAGTCAGGGTGTTTCTATCTTCCTGTGCTTTGACTCAGACTGGGTGTGTCCTTCTGGAGGCTACAGCTTTTTTCTTGTGGGTCACTTAACATGACTCCTATTTTGGGTTCCAGAAATCACACCATTCTTACCTGATCAGATAAGGCAACAAGTTATGTTATGGCCTCAAGATACTGTCTATCCCTTGTGATTTCCATATGCTTCTCTCCTGTTTTGCAATCTTTCTTTCTCAAAATCTCTTCAAGTCACCCAACTTGAGTGTGCCACCAATTTACCATCTAGAGTCTGCAAGTAAAATGCCACTCACAGTCCATCATCGAGGATGCATCACATAGCCCCACACAGATGCAAGAAGGGATGGTTTTGCAGCTGCTTTTTGGCTCCAGCTGTGCTTTTGGAAGCACAAATTCTAGTGGACAGTTTGCTATGTTAAGTAACAAGCTAGAGATCCTCTTGCACAAATCCACAATTTAAACCAAACTAGCCTACTTAAATTTGCCATGTGGTTCTTGGTGTTTGCATCCACTGAACTCCAGGCCTTTAATATTGCCCTTCTCCACTCTCTTTTTGGTATCCTACCTACTCTATTAGATCCAGCTCTACCATTAGTCCCTCCACATAGTCCCCGTTCACTTTGACAGCTGAAAATAATTATTCCTTTCTCCCAGTATGAATAGTTCAGCACATGACATTTGGGGTATTCTGTTGCTTTCACGGCTGGCAACTACTTTTCTGATACATTTTCTGCAGCCATGTACATTTTCCAAAATAAGAACACCAGAGCCCCATTATAATGATGTTCTCTCCTGTGTTTGCATGGACGCTCCATGGGGTGAAATTGCCCTGTAATGAGGTTATTCTGACACATGAAGCACTAAACAACCTTGGAAGGAGCCCAAGACAACTCTATTTTATATTTAGTTTTCCCTTTTTACTAAGCAGCCTTTTAAGAAGATCCCAGTGTATCCATCTAAAGATTTGCTCTCAAAATCTAATAGAAAAGGCAGAACAAAAAAAAGGTTTCATGGTTTCTTTAAAATCGCTTCCACCTTATTTATATGATTGTCAATGAAGCTCACTCTTTCATTAGAAAGGAAAAGCATATTAAGCAAACATTTCTCATTACAGAAAAATACTGTACCCTTAAGGTGTTCGTAATACAGCAGGGGTAAATTATGCATACTTAATTGCCCTTAAAAGAGATATGTCATCAACTGAAAATGAAATTCTTGATTTAGGATACAGCAGCATTATGAATTCTGCAATGTTAGTCTTTCAGAAATATTACAGTTTAGACTAAAGACATTCATTATAAATACAGCACAGCAAAATATTCTTAATATCATTCCTATGCACTAGGGAAGAACATTTCACTTGTGTATTCAAATAAAAACAGTATTTATTTGATACAAATACAAATTTAGATTCAATAGAAAAATAAGAAAGGATTGATTTTTTGCATCTTTCTAGAATCAACTGAAATCAATTTTCACACAACCTTAGAGTATCAGATTGCCTGATAAAGGGGTTGTCAATTTTAAAGGTAAAATGCTACATCAGCACTAAGTACTATTTAGGGAGAAATAATGCAAATGCTTATGGAGGATGTTGCTATCTTTCCACAACACCTATTCTCCCTTGGCTCTCAATGAAGGTTGACTTTGCCTTCCAAGGGACATCTGGCAGTATCTGGAGACAATTTTTTGGTTGTCACAACTGGGCAATGCTACTGGCATCTGTTGAATAGAGGCCAAGGATGTGCTAAACCTCCTATTATGCCCACACAGCTCCCTGCAACAAAGAATTATCCAGCCCCAAGGTCATCAGTGCCAAGGTGGAGAAATCCCGCTATATAGTAATAGAAATTTAAATTGGGTATTTGCTGGTTCTTTTGTAGCTACAGTCACTTGACTTAATTTCTGACCATTGAGATGTGAGAGGAAATGTGTCCAACTGCCAGGTTATAACCTTAACAGGAAGGGTGTGTCTTCTATAGATGTGATGGCTAGAGGTGAAGCAGCCCTTCTTGGTCACATTTGGAAGCTGTACATCAAGAATGTCAGAAAAATGAGATAGAAACCTGGGGTCCTGATGACTCTGCAAAGGCAAGTAAACTACCTCTGCACCATTACATGAAAGAAAAATAAACATCTATTTGGCTGATGCCACAGTCATTCTGGATCTCCTTTTTACACACAACCGAGCCTGTACTCCAAGTGCTTATAACCTCTGAACCTATAGTCAAAAGTTCTTCATCTGATCAAATGTTCTTTACCTGCAAAATGATGTAGATTCAAAATTACCTCAAATTGAAAATGAAATGCTCAAATAGACAGCAGTGCTTAATTTAAAAAAATGAGACTGTGGCCCATGCCCAATGATAAAAAGTTAAATGATTCTTAACTATAGAAAGTGAAACATAAGTGTGTCCATCTTGGTCTTGCCCTCCAGGATTAACGATAATCAATGTCTATTAGGTGTCTGACACTTTTTCTCTATACACTGAAAATACATGCACACACATATGTTTGGATTAGGGGTGTAGCTTGGTGGTGGAGCACATGCTTAGCACTGAAGTCCCTGGGTTTGATCCCCAGCACCACAATAAATAAATAAATTAATTAAAAAATTGAAATCCTACTCTGCAGGCTTTGTTGCAACTTGCTTCTTTCACACAATATTCTTCCACGTCCATCTATACTGACTTCATTATGTTTAATGGTTACAGAGATTTTCATAGTTCACATGTAACACAATTGTTTTAAGTACTCTCCTATTGATAGACATTAGGGTTCTTGTGCTCTCTTTTTATTAACAAATAATGTGTAATAGGCATTCTTGTTCATATATTCTTGTATTTATCTCTTGAGTATCTTGCAGTATAGATTTGTAGAAAAACTGCCGAATTAAAGGATATGCATATTTATACTTTTGATTGCACAGGTAAGAGTATAAGAATGATCTCGCCATCATATTTTTACCAACACTGACATCACTGATATTACTAATTTTTGTCAAACTCGCTGTTTCAGTCTGTTTTCCTGAACACTAGTGAGGGAGATTATCTTTGTGTGCTTATTATATATTGGCTGTTAACTTTCTAATTTTCATTTTTATGGTTACACACTAATAACCATGCTCAATTATTTTATACTAATTGAAGTTAAACTGCATTTGCAAAATATTCCCCACAGAAGCGCTAAAGCAATAAGATTCCATGCCTTCTCTTGGGAGTTTTTATTATGGAAATTGTAATCTCTCCCAGGGCAAAAACTGTAGCTATCCTTTATCATCTATCTACCAAATAAAGTTCCTCTTTATTCCTTTTTACTGTAATAAAAATTTATACTTCCCCAGTTTTAAAAATTTAAAATAGTCCTTTAGAAGAATTAAAATATATATATATTTGCAACAACAGATAAGAAATATGCTCCACAATTGGCTCATTAAGACTGTGGAGCCTTTTATAGGAACACAAAACAGCAGCTTGGGGATGAGGGTGGGTGGAGTAGCACACCTAGGCAGAGAGAGAGAGGGAGAAAAATGGTAAAAGTCCCTACCTCTTTCTTTAACGTCCTGTACGGTGGGGTTAGAGAAATTTTGAGATGGGCTTCCAAGTACTGGAAAGCAATCAGGGATCTTTAGCTCATTTTTTTCATATTAGGGCAGCATCTTTCTCCCCAATCCCCTACTTTAATCTTTTTGTGGAAATGCGCTCATAAGGGTGAGGGGGAGAATGAATGGAGCCCATTAAGCCCTTTCACCATTCTCCTGGCCAGATGGCCTTTCAGGGATCCTTTTTCTGGATCTGGAATCCAGGCATTGAACTAAATTAATTCCTCTTGATTTACCTAAGATGAAAATGGTTCAGAAAGACCAAGTAGTTTATGGTCATAGAGCATGGACATGGAAAAGCTGATCCTTGAATCCAGATCTTTGAGTTCTAAGTCTGTGTTCAAAAAAACAAAACAAAAAAAATCACCCCAACATCAAAAGCAGGCACAGAAACACAGACATGAGTTTTGTCAATATTGTGCTTCAATGTAGGACAGGCCTCCTAACTTCTACGGCTAGTCCCGCTGCTTGTTTGCTGGCTGCATGGAGGCATTTCCAGGCAATGCCATGCCAGGCTCTACCCAATATATATGCATTCTCCTCTGACTGGTGGATCCCAGGTTAACTTTCTTTGCCTGCAGGTGTGCAGGCAGGTCAGGGCCAGAGCCACACCTCATTCCTACAAAGTTCTGTAGGAGTACTTTCCAGTGCTCTCTGAAAGCAGGTACACAGAAACACAGACACTACTTTTAAAGCTGTTCCAGATAGGGCCAATGTGGAAAGGTTTAACTGTAATGGCAGCATTTTGGAATCTTCAGAAATGTAGCTCAATGTAGGGACAGGTAGAAGACAAAACCAACCAACCCTCTCCTGCCAAAGCAATGCTAAGCAACTTCTGCTCTCTTTCTCCATCTCTGGCCTCATATTATCCACACTGAATTCAAGACAATACTTACCCTTATCTCTGCCCAATACTCCTTTGTTGTCCCCCAGCTCTTGCTGCACATAAAGTCTCTCTCTCTCTCTCTCTCTTTCTCTCTCTCTCTCTCTCACACACACACACACACACACACACACACACACTACTGTTGCTGCTGTTTTAGGGACTGAGAGGGGACAACTACAACTCCTTTAAGGAGGCCAAGACCTGTAGATAAATTGAACATTACTTCTAGAAATACCAGTACTGTATAAGATCTTGCTCTATCCTTTATTGCCCACCCCAAGAGACCTCAGACCTTTCCTTTCCATTCCGCCAACTGATCAGTTTAAAAACGAACAGATTTAGCTAAGGAAAGGAAATAACCCAGCGACCCTCAGTGCTCTGACAGTGCTGGCAGGGCCATTAGTCACTATTCTGCAGCTATGTAATCTGGGAAGTCAATTCTCTGATTTAATAAAACAGGAGGGCTTAACTGCTGTCCATTTACCCAAATGAAGAGGACAAAAGCAGAAATGAAGCTTCTTCCTGGAGCAGAGATTCCTGGGTTTGTTTTCCATCTGTTCTCAATTTGCATTAGTCACTTAACCTTTTTTTTTTTTTTAAACAAGTGCCCTTCTTGATCTACACAAGATGCGTACAACAAGAAAATTAATAAATGGTACTGAAGCAGGTCCAGAAGAAATAAGACAGTTTTGTTTCTCCTTAGAATTTCTCCCAGTTTAATTTTTTCCTCTCTTGGTTTAATCTTCATGATACATGCTGGATGAGAGGGAATAAATGAATACACATATGTGGTACGTGTCACTATATATCACAATATATACATAACATATATTATAAGCATAATTTTTTTTTTTTTTGTGGTGCTGGGGATTGAACCTAGGGCCTGTGCTTGCAAGGCAAACACTCTACCAACTGAGCTATATCCCCAGCCCTAAAATTTTTATGGAATGGAAAGACAGAGCTCAGGGATCCAAGATTTAGAAGGAAGAAAGAGTATTTTAGGGCAAGGGATCATATATGGAGCTAAGGACACTGCAGTGGTGCTTTCTCATTGGTTCTTGTGATCATGTCAGAAGACATGTTGCCCAGAGTATCAGGCAGGAGTCTACTGAAGGGATAGAAAAATAGAAAAAGGGACACACTCAAGGGAGAGAGCAGGTCCTTTTAGAAAGGATAAAGATGGCACCCCGCTTCTGGCCTCCAGTTTTACGGAAATCTCACTGAAGTTTTCAGAGAGTCCTGCACGGGGCCACCTCTTGGCTTTTGACTGAAAGCAGGATGACATCAGATTTTCAAGTCCCCAGAGTGCATGGTAAAGATCCAGGCAACTCTAGGTCACTTTGACCCATTCTAACTAGTTCTAATTATCCTGTCTCCCTGAGTTCTGGAACCTGGTCTGTGTAAGGTTCACAAAAATCTCCCCCTTCAGGGTAACTTGTGCATGTCCCCTGCAGATAGCAAGTTCTTTACTAAGGAACGTAACATAGCCTATTTACCTGAAGACAGGGCTTCAGGTAAATTTCTTTTTAAAAGGAAGCATGTGGGAGTCAGCACAGTGGGCCCAGTATATAGAGTTATCCCCTTAACCTCAGGTACCCATCAGTCACGCTTGTCTGTTACTTATCAAGAGGAGGGTTATGATTGCTATATGAAACAATCATACATAAAATAATGTTGCAAATGAAACAGTGATTTCACAGACTACTCAGTAAGAGGCATCACTGGCTGGTGATGGGCAGTCTCCTCTTGAGAGTTTGTTCCATATCCTGGGTCTCCACATCCCTTACAAGGACAGAGCCAGCAGATATAAGGATTAGGGAATGAAGGATGGTGATAAGGCACAAGAAAAATGGCTTCCCTCTAAATTCCTACACCAAGCTGTCTTTCCTGAAAGAATGGGAGTGAAAATATCCCTCTTTTTACAATTGAATTCTTTTAAATGATTTTTTTCTAGCAACCATTTAACAGTATTATTACTATCCACCTGGTAATTCTGGCCAAATTTCTGAAGTCATAAAAATGCCAAGAAAATTTTAAACAAAAAGAAATATTAATATCAGTATTTATCTGAAGGGGCTTTAAAATTTGGAGTTCAGATTTTTCCTAAAAGATGGGTTTTAAGTATTTAATAGGCTCTAATGCAACAGTTTCTTATGTGAGATATTTTTATGCACTTATATATTTATATAATGTTCCCTTAAATTATGTTGTAATTGTTTTCAGTGCTTAGTATGTATAGGATTGAGTTGTTTATAATATGTATTTCTTGCCCTATTACCTCACAAATGAGTAAAGTGGAATTCAGAAAGACAGTACATCTGAAAGATATATCTTAGACCACTTTTCACAAAAAGACCATTAACTGTAACTTTTTCTGAAAGTGACTGGTATATCAGAGTCTACTTACATGTTTTCTAAGAATATCTATGACTGGGGTAAAGCAACAGAGTTGAGGGATAATTTCAGATATTATGCATACTTTAAGTCTGGACTGAAGATTCCTTGTTTATGTAACTTCTGTGCTCCAAGATCTAGTATGACACTGTAGTCAAGATATGATTTCCCCCTACATACTTTCCCTTTTAGAACCATGGAGTGTATTTTCTAAAATCCTCCATATCTGAACCCTATCCATTTAGACAAACAACCATGTTGGGCCCTCAGGCCTCTTCCAATTGCCAGTGGCTCTCTTGTCCCAAGCTGGCCCCTTTCCACCCTCCACCCTCTCCCTCACCCTGGGCCTTCTGGACCTCTGTCCTATCTCCTTCATGTCTTTTTAAATTAGTATACTTCTCCCAGACCTGGAGGTAAGAATTAGCCCGTCTGCAGTGAAAGTACCTCAGGACTTTGAAAAAGAAGCACCATGAGAACCCAATGGGATACCCAAGTTGCAAAGAAGGAAGAACAGCCTACCACTCCATACCCAAACCCTGGGCTTCTGTGCTTTCCACCAAGCAGCTTTGTGATCAAAGGTGGAAAAAGAACAAAAAGCATTCACATGACTACTGCCCTCATTTCATAAGACCTACCATATTAATTTGCAAATGTGGACAAATTAATATGACAGGACAATCAATATGCAGAAAAATCTGAACTTCAGGCCCTTTCTGCCACCAAGGGACTGTGGGACTCTCAGAAAGGTAAATGGCATTGTGGGGTCATAATAGGGTTTTAGATTCCTTCTGTATAAAATGAAGGCAATTGACTAGATGGCTATGAAAATTTCTCCCATATATAAAATATTCCAAGTCTACTTTCTGATGTCATCTGCTTTTAAGTATATGTAGTTACCAACCAGAAGACACTCATTTTGTAAGGTTTAACGTATTTCATTCCATTATTTTCTCCATGCATTTTTCTCTCCAGTTATAGTTACTCCACTAAAAACACAATAGAAAGCAACTGCAATTTGCTTTCTTTGTATTATAGCTTTTAAAGACTGACTGACAGTGAGAAAGAAGAACAGAGCAGTCATTTCTCATGAGTGGAGCAGGAAGAAGCCCTGCTTCACCCCTATGTAATTTCCCCAAGTGCCAGATGGGGCAAAGGTGGGGGGGGGGGGGGGATGTTCATTTCCATTAGCACTTTTCTCTTGAACTCTGAAAGAACATTATTAAATTGTTTTGGGGGTTGCCTAAATCTTAAAAATTGGTCTCTGAGCTACCAACCAACACCAAGTTTGGGATTCTTCCCACAGGAGCTGACTACCAGATGTAGACACCTTTTTGGATTGTCGGGTAATGGGGATATCTACGGCAGGTTCCTAGAACTTCTTGACTTGATTGAACAAACCAGTCTTGCAGGGGCCCATCCAAAATGTTCCCGGCTAGCCCCAGCTGGTGGACAACCTGATGGCATAAGTTGAAGTGCTGGGCCCATAGTCAATTACTCAACAGAGGGAGGCTTCCTTTTTTTTCCTATCAACAGAGGAAACCATGGTGGCCTTCTGTAGCCCAGGCCTCTGACCCCACACTCTCTCCCACTACACTAACCTATCTGTTATGTAACTATAGTCTGTCTCAGAGCTCAACTTAGCGTTGGTTCAATGACTGAGCAGATGACTACTGGGTGGATAAAGATCATTTAAATCCCAAGACCCTAAGGCCATGGATACTTGAACCTACTGTTCTCCATGGCATAAGCCAACTCTAATGATGCATACAAGCAAGCAGTTAGTAGTCTGAAAACTTTTATGTTATGTTTTCTTGTATGTTCCTCAAGTCTGTTCTACAAACAGGCCAGCTAATTCCTGATGCTAACTTCACCTCTGATATTCTGTGCTTCCTCTAACAGACCCTCCTGTTCCCTTTGTCCAGGCCCAGTCTGACAGGGCCTGTGCCCTGTCATCTTTCTTCTATCACCTGCATATGATACATGGCTTTAGAAGACTAAAGGAGGGCTGCTTAGAAACAGGTAGGCCTGCAAAAACAAACATATCTGGCATGGTATATGGCTTGGGAGAAAATTCTTCAATCCAGTTGATTAAATGTATAGATTTTCCTAAGAAGATCAGTGTCTCACTTTGTGAACTGAAGTGAGCAAAAGCAGTCTCAGGCTCTTCTGCCAGCCACCACCAACACAGTCCCTGGAAAAGGGCACAGGTGGTTCCGACACTGCCCACAGCTGCTGGGTTTGCATGGGTAAGAGGTGTGGTTGTCATGGGAGGGGACTCGCTTTGCCATCAGCCCTGCAAAATAAACCTGATTAGAATTACTTGTGTCTCTACCCCATGATTTAATTTGTTTGGAATGTAATCACCTGGCATTGGGGGAAAAACTCAAACAATATGGAAATTTTCTTTCAAAGATTCCAAAAGGAACAAGGAAATAGAAATCATTCTTACTACATCTGCCCCTGGGTAGAACATAATACACAAGGAAGGCAGCAGTAGCCTCCTAACCCCCCCATTTTTTTTCTTTTTTGGTACTAGGGATTGAACTCAGGAGCACTTGACCACTGAGCCATAGCCCCAAGTCCTTTTTTGTATTTTATCTAGAGACAGGGTCTCACTGAGTTGCGTAGGGCCTCACTAAATTGCTGAGGCTGGTTTTGAACTTGTGATCCTCCAGCCTCAGCCTCCCAAGATGCTGGGATTACAGGCCAGAATAACCACTTCTTCCCTTCTGGACACCTGCCCTTTTTTAATGACTGACACCATAGTGATGTTTGCTAAGACCCGGCTGTGAGGGACCCAATTCCTCACTGGGCATAGGGTTCTCCAGCTAGGGCTGCTCACATAAAGAATAGAGAAGGCCTGAGGGAGAGAAGACAGGATACAACAGGGACTGCTGCTGCTTGTTTTGATTCACTGAGTGAGCCACTCAGCTCCTCTTGGACAAGCCTATGCTCTTACCCTACTGGATGTTAGAAATCTTCCCAAGCCATATACTATACCAGATGTGTTTATTTCACAAGCCAACTTGTTCTAAATGAATAAATTCTCTACACAGTCTTCTAAAGGGAATAATCAGATTAAGTCATAAATCCCCAGAGGCCAACATTTTTCCACCTTAGCACTACTGATGTTTTGGGTTGGATCAGTTTTTGCTGTGTGTGGGGATATCCGGTGCACTGCAGGATGCACAGCAGCATCCCTGGCCCGTACCCTCTAGATACCAGTAGCACCACTTGCCAACCATCTTTGACAGTGTTAGATGCCCCCCGGGGCAGAGGGAGGCAAAATCAGCTCTGGCTGAGAAGTGTGACTTCACCAAGCTGTAAAACTGTCACAGAAACCACCCTTCTTTCTGCAGGGGAATGTGCCATGTTAATGCTTGTTTCATGGTTGCATACATCTGTCCACATCAATGGACAGCCTTCTATCATTTGTCAAGAACAATGTTATAAAACCTCACAGTTGTTTTAATTCACATTTTGTTTTACCAAGTCAAGGGTAAAACGTAAGTATTGAGGTGACTGTGAGCACTGAAGTACACTTCTCATCACTTCTGTCCTGATTCTGGTCCTTAAGAATGCTCTGACACCCTCCCCATCCACACACACAGGGGCTACTGTGTCCTGCAGCAGAGGAACGGCCAGTTCTCAAGGGTGAACTCTATGGAGTATTTTAGCCAGCTGAGCACGAGAAACACCTACGTGGAAATGACCATGTTAGGCATCTCTGGGGCAGATGGCTTGGTCTGGCCACTCCAGGGAAGCTGTCAAAGGTACTGAGTTTTAACTGCAGTGGGCTGAGGAAGGCTGAGGACTCAGAGACTTGAACTTGAGTGCCAGGTTGGCTTTTTGCACTCAGCATACTCTTGTTTTTGGACTGCTGTTTCCACTTATGCTAATAAAGTTTTTATGAGAGGCACTTCCAACTCTTAAAGTCTAAGTTTCTAAGAATACAATGCAGAAAATGTCACTTCCACCCACCCTACAATCCTTCTCCTTTCTAAATTAATCATTTCCTCTATTTCCACCTCAACTGATGGTGACTATTCTCAATTCAAAACAAACTGCAAAAATCATACTGAATGTCCAATTACTTTCAAGAAAAAGAACTAATCCTCTTGTCAGAGGTGGTGACCTTATTCCTATTTTTTGCCTAAGATTAAATCTCTCTGGATAACTAATGTTCCATATTCAAGGAATTCTTAAAAAATAAATCCATCTAAGTTTATCCAAACAGTGTGCTTAAAGATGGAAAATACCAGTCCCACGGTACATATGAAGTCACCGGAATATTTATAGCTCTTGATTCCAACCGAGGGATCACTTGACTCTATACCCCATGTAGATATTTTCCATATATCATTTCCTTCTTCCGGACATGCTTCATAAACATGACCTGCTTCTGTAAACACAAAGAGATAATATGGCAAATGGTACTGGGGGGGATGCATAATAATTCAGGAAATGAAACTACACTACCTCCAGTAGTGAGCTTTAATTTTGACTTTGGAAATTCTGTACTAATATTAATTGGTTCACGTTCACAGTCTTAACACATGCCATATTTGTTTTTTAACTCACAGGGAGCTGCCTTAGAAGCCAAGTTCATGTTTATATTCCGTAAAGTGATCCTATGTCTGTGCAAGTCTCTCATTGGGAGATTTAGGAATTTGGAGATACATTTGTTGATTTTTTAATTGTTTTATTTAGTTGCACATGACAGCAGAATGCATTTTGATTCATTGTACACAAATGAAGTACAACTTTTCATTTCTCTGGTTGTACATGATGTAGTCACTCCATTTGTGTAATCATACATGTACGTAGGGTAATCATGTTTATCTCATTCCACCATCTTTCCTTCCCCCTCCTCTCCCTTCCCCTTATTTCCCTCTACACAATCCAACGTTCCTCCATTCTTTCTTTGCCCCCTCACCCCATTATGAATCAGCATCCACTTATCAGAGATTTTATAGAGGGTATTAAATAGAAGAGGGAAGCGAATGAGAGGAGCAGAAGGAAATACATGGGACAGTGTCTACACCTCAGGATCTCAATGTTTGTAAATAGTTTCTGATACACTGACTGTAATATGATAAAGAGATAACAAAGAACCTTAGGTGCACAGAGGAGGACTCTGCTAGATTATGTTATGACAGAACAATAGCCTCCAACGATGTCCACAGCCTAATCTCTAGAACCATTGAATATGTTACCTTTGAAGGCAAAATATATTACCATGTAAGGTTGCAGATGCAATTAAAATTGCTGAGCAGCTGACTTTGAGATAGGAATATTATCCTGGATTATCCAAGGGAGCCCAATGTAAGAACATGCCTTCTTACAAGTGAAAAAAGAAGAGACAGTGAGATACAATGTGAAAAGGACTCAATCGCCACTGCTGGCTTTAAAGAGGGAAGAATGGGACATGAACAAGGAATGTAATGGCCCCTAGAAGCTGGGAAAGGATTCTCTTCTGGAATCCTCAGAAGGAAGGCAGCCACATGAACACCTTGACTTTTGTGTTAGCTGTCTATCCCACAGAACTGCAACATTATAGATTTGTGCTGTTGTAAGTTTGTGGTAATTTATTACAACAGCAAAAGGAAACTAATACCTATATCGATTTTAAAACACTTTCAATACTTTCAGGTCCTACCTACTTGAAGCATCACAGTCTTTTACCTTTTTGCTCCCCTAGTCACTGCCAATTTGCTCTGGGCTAGAATTAAGAAGATCAGTTTGCAGATATGCTTTCAGTGGATGACACAAAGTAGGCCCTAGATGAATATTTGATGGATGAAGGGATTGGTGATGGGTTTACCATATGGAAGAGTGTAAACCTAGCTCTCTGGGTAGAAGATGGTCTCTACGGGACCTCTCTGGACTGGAGGTAAGGATGGACCCCACAGGAATACAGCACTCTTACCTTTCTCCTCTTCTTCCTGCAAGACCACTGCTACATCTTTGGCTCTGGTTATGGCAGAACTCCCATAGGTTTGAAGGATAGGTGAGACCAGGCACAGATGCTTTATCTACTACACTCACGTTGATTTTCCTACAAGCTTCAAACTCTGAGGACTCTTAGACTCTTTCGTTCATTTCTCCCAGACCATAGCAATGTAGGGAGGAGAATTACTCTTTCCTATAGAGGATTAATGTTATTATGCCCATTGAGTCACCTGAGTTCCTAATCTGTAGGGTATTTAAGGAAGGGTGGGGAAATAAGCAAGATATTTCTGTCTTTCCACTAAAGGAAAGGAAACCCAACTCAGATTCTCTTGAAAGTAGATGAGAAATAAAATGCATCCTCTTCTGCATGCTTCGTCTCCTACCCTTGAACCTTTCCAAGGCATCCCACATGGCCTCCACGAAAAGAATTGCTGTAGAAGATGATCACAGAATCACAATGAAACAAGAAACACCCCTCATACATTGCTGGTGGGACTGCAAATTGGTGGAACCATTATGGAACAGTATGGGGATTCCTCAGAATACTTGGAAGGGAACCACCATTTGGCGCAGCTATCCCACTCCTTGGTTTATACCCAAAGGACTTAAAATCAGCATACTAGAGTAAAGCAGCCACATCAATGTTTATAGCAGCTCAATTCACAATAGCTAAACTATGGAATCAACGTAGGTGCCAATCAGCAGATGAATGAATAAAGAAAATGTGGTACATATACATAATGGAATATTATTTGTCCTTAAAGAAGAATAAAATTATGGCATTTGCCAGTAAATGAATGGAACTGGAGAATATGCTAAGCAAAATAAACCAGTCCCAAAGGCCAAATGTTTTCTCTGATATTAAAATGCTAATTCAAAATAAGGGGAGCCTAGGAAGAATAGAGGTACTTTGGATTAGACAGAGGGGACTGAAGGGAGGGGAGAGGACATCATGGTAGGAAGGATAATAGAATCAATCAGGCATTATTACCCTATGTGCATACATGATTACTCAACTGGCATGATTCTACATCATGGACAACCAGAAGAATGAGAAGTTTTACTTTATTTATGTATGATATGTCAAAATGCATTCTACTGTCATGTATGACTAATTAGAATAAACAAACAAACAAAAAAACCAACTACCAGGAAACTTAAAGGGCTATTTAGTTGTCAACAACATTCTAAATTTAACAAAATAGTTCTTTTCCTTGCCCAAACTAAAATTTCTCAGGAGGAATGATTTCAACAACTTGCCCATCTCAAAAGAACTTATGAAAAGTCTTAAATCTTAGGATAATCTCCACACAGATTGTTATGCTATGAGGTAACGATCAACAGGTTTATAGGAAGAAGTTTTAAAAATTTTCCCAAACTAGGGCTGAGGTTGTGGCTCAGTGGTAAAGTACTTGCCTAGCATGTGTGAGGTACTGGGTTTGATCCTAACACCTAAATAAAATAAAGTTATAAAAATCCTTTAAAAAAATTTCCCCAAACTATAAAACAACAATTACTCCATCCATCTAGACTGATTCAAAACCTAAATCGAATAGTATTTTAAGAGAAGCATGTTTTATTATTTGCTAGGGTATTTACAATCACTGCCTTTTCATGATTGGCTTAAATCAATTATATGAAAAAGACAGTATTAATAAAAAAAAACTTTTGGTAAAACTAGAGTCAGAAAGAAACTTTCTTAATATGGAAAACAAGTTTCAAGCTAACAGAGAACATTATCCTAAATGCAAGCACTAAAGTGACATCTTCCTATTTCACATCTAATAGCCTGTGTGTGCAAGGAACATACTCTGGCAAACAGTATGAGAGCCATTTGTCTTTTGAAGACAAGGCTGTCTTTTTAATACAAAAAATTCTTCCATCCTGTTTTTGAAGACCAACTTAATGAAATAAAAGAATTAAGTCAAATACAAAATACTGGTTAGAAGGAGAAAGTGATCATTTACAGAGATAAGATTGCTGCCTAGAATACTCAAGAATCAATAAACCTAGTGGAATAATTTTAAAAAATCAATTTGGCAGTTTACAAAATAAACTCACGTGAATCAAGATCTTATGCATTTTCAGATAGACAGCATAATGGAAAAAAAATCCCATTTGCAATAGGAAAAAAAATAAATATAAAAAAGACCTGAAAATATTAACATTCGAAAAGGCCCACATAAGTTACACAGGAGTTGATTTTACTAAAAATAGGTATAAATTCTATGAAGAGAAAATGTGTTGAAGATCAGAAGTGACAATAAATATGTAGGTATTTCATATTTGGAAGGAAAGATGTAATAGTTTAATGATGCGACTTCTCCCTTAATTGAATAGCACATTTAATACAATTTCAAGAAAAATCTTTTTAGAATCCTTTTTAGAGGTAATGGCCTTATAATTCTACAATTGAGCGAGTGGAATAAAGGTAAAAATATCACCAGGAAATTTTTTGAAATTTTGAAATACCATGAGAAGTCTTAGACTACAAATTATTATAATTAAAATAAGGAAGGAACTACTTGCACAAAATTGATAAATAAGAACAAAGAGAAAGCCTTAAAGGAAATATTAACAAATTTTATTTTATAAAAGCTTTGATCAGAAAAAAATGTAGGGGAGAGAGGGGGAGAGGGAGAGATTGGTTAATATGTTCAAGGCTATAGTTAGATAGAAGAAATAAATTCCAGCATTCCACGGCACAGTGGGATAGGATGGTTATTGTGCTGAATATTTATTTCAAAACAGCCAAAAAAGGATTTTCAGTGTTCTCACACAAAGAAACGATAAATATCTGAGGCAATGGATATGATCGATACCCTGATTTGGTTATCACACGTTTATATGTATCAAACCACCATACTCTACCCCATAAATATGTACAATTGTTATGCCAACTGAAAACAAAATAAAAAATTCTCACCAAAAAAGTAAGCAAAATTAAGTCTATTTTATTCCCCTCGTCCTCACCCCGCTCTCCTCCTGCCCCCATCAAGCCCACCGCCTGCTCCTGGGCCATAGCGAGGCTGTAGCTTGAAGAGATTCCCAGCCTGCTGGCATCTGCACACCTACCCAGGAGTTAGGGCCCAGCTCCCAGTTTATTCAGTTTCCCAGTGCAGCCTAGGGCTCTGTACCCAGATCACCACAGGCAGGTGAACATGGCAGAGACACTGGGCTCCCGACATCAACCAGGAGATGAAAGGCTCCTTGAAAGATGGTCTGCTAAGGTTGAGCCTCCAGGGTATCATCCTCAAGAACAGCAAGACTGGCAAAGTGGACAACATCCAGCCTGGGGAGTTGACAGAAGGTATCTGGCCCCATGCAGCTCTGGGACATGGACTGAAACTCCTCCCAAAGGACAGCCATGTGTACAAGTATGATGGCTTCCAAGAATTGAAGCTTGAGAAACTCTCGGATTTCTTCAAAACTCATTATCACCTTGAGCTAATGGAGAAGGATCTACGTGTGAAGGGCTGGAATGGGGGGACAGTGAAGTTTGGTGGGCAGCTGTTCTCCTTTGACACTGATGATCAGCCAGTCTTTGAGCTACCCCTCAGCAATGTGTCCCCATGTACTACAGGCAAGAATAAGGTGACACTGGAATTCCACCAGGATGATGATGCAGAGGTCTCTCTCATGCAGGTGGACTTCCATGTCCCTCCCACCCAGGAAGATGGTGTGGACCCTGTTGAGGCCTTTGCCCAGAGTGTGTTCCAGGCTGCTGGAGATGCCATCTGCATCTCCTGGGAGCTACAGTGTCTAACTCCCCGTGGTCATTATGACATTTGGATCTACCCCACTTTTCTGCACCTGCATGGCAAGACCTTTGACTACAAGATCCCTGGCATTACTATACTGTGCCTCTTTTTATTGCCCCACAAGGACCAACACCAAATGGTTCTTTATAATCAGCCTGGATCCCCCCATCAAGCAGGGCCAAACTGGTTACCACTTCCTGGTCCTCCTCTTCTCCAAGGATGAAGACATCGCTTTGAAACTCAACATGAATGAGGAAGAGGTAGAGAAGGGCTTTGAGGGACGGCCCACCAAGAACATGTTGGCATCACTCTGAGATGGTCAGCTGGGTCATGAAAGCACTGTTGAAGTGCAAGATCACAGTACTAGGCAACTTCCAAGGGCACTGAGGGGCCCAGCACATTACCTGCTCTTACAAGGCAAGCTCAGAACTGTTGTACCTGCTGGCATGGAGCTTCATCTACGTCCACAAGCCACCTGTGCACATCCACTTCAATGAGATATTCGTTGTCAACTTTGCCCGTGGCACCACCACCACTCACTCTTTGACTTCAAAACTGAGACCAAGCAGGGTACTCAGTAAACCTTTAGCAGTGTTGAGAGGGAGGAGTATGGAAAGCTGTTTGATTTTGTCAATGCAACAAACATCAAAAACCGAGGATTAAAGGAGGGCATGAACCCAAGCTATGATGAATATGCCGACTCTGATGACGATCAGCATGGTGCCTACTTGGAGAGGATGAAGGAGGAGGGCAACATCTGGGAAGAGAATGCCAAGACAGCAGTGATGACTCGGGAGAGGAAACTTCAACCCAGGTGAAGAGGAGGAAGACATACAGAGGAGTTTGACAGTAACGCCTCTGCCAGCTCCTCCAGTAATGTGGGTGACAGTGACCAGCTAGGACGAAAAGAAGCAGAAACAGCTCCAAAGGGCCAGGATGGCCAAGGATTGAAAGAGTTGCAAGGAACCCATGGAGATGAAGAAAGGCAAAGACCCCAATGTCCCCAAGAGGACCATGTCTGCATACATGCTGTGGTTCAATGACAACCGAGAGAAGGTCAAGTCAGACCATCCTGGCATCAGTATCACACATCTTTCCAAGAAGCCAGGTGAAATCTGGAAGACGATATTCAAAGAGAAGAAAGAGGAGTGGGACCAGAAGGCAGGGAGGCCGAGGCAAGTCTTCTAAGAAGGATAAGTCAGAGAAGAAGGAGAAAGGAGGAGAGAACTTGTCATTCAAGCCATCGTCAAGGCAGCTCGAGCTTCGAGAGCAAAGAATTGGTGTCCAGTGAGGAGAGCTCTTCAGGAGAGATCAAGAGCAAGAAGAAGAGGCAGCGGAGTGAGGATTCTGAAGAAGAGGAACAGCCAGCACTCCTCCCAGCTCAGAGGACTCGGCGTCAGGCTCCAATGAGTAGAGGAGGAAAATCTCTCTGCACTTGCCCCGTCATACCCCCAGCTCCTACCCATGTTCTGGTACCAGTTTCTACTCCCATGACATGCAGTCCTTGGATTCTGTGCCATCTGAACAAGCTCTCCTGTTGACTGGCACTTTGCTGGGGCAGTGGGGGAGGCATCTTAGCTGTTGCTGCTTCACAAGGATGGCTCCTTGTAACTTGGGGAGAGGATGGTTGGGCGGCAGGGCAGTGTAGTCCAGATCCTCGTCCTACTTTTCCCAACCTTAGGGATGTAGCTCCTGCTTGCCCCCATTCGAATTGCTGCAGACGGGGTCGTGTGAGGTCAGGCCAGTAGCTCCTAACTGGGGCCTATTTTTACTTGTATTTTGTATTTCTAGTCTGTGAAATCAACATTTAATAAAGGGAACTGACTTTGCGGGAAAAAAAAATGTCTATTTTAAGACCAGAAAAATATTTGCAACAAAAAATTGCAATGCCCTTAATATATAAGTAGCACTTACCAATAAAACAGCAAAGGATGTTCATAAATAAATCTCACAACAATACATGCAAATAAATAAAACATCTGAAAAACATCACACTTAATGGTAATAAAAATGACACAAATACAAATGAAAGCCTTTTCACCTATCTAGTTGGCTAAGATATTTAAAAAGAACAGTGCACAGTGTTAGAGAGGATTTGGGAAAAGAGGTATCTCCTTAATCATCTGGGGGACAAGATGAGACAAACTTGCTGAAAGGGCATTTATTAAAAGTGCTAAAATGCTCAGCCTCTTTTACTTGGTTTCATGAGGTCATGGGCCAAGTCCCTTGTGTTCACCCCCATGCCTGACACAAATAGGTGCTCAGCTTTGTCTACTGAGTGAGGGCATGTGGGGAAACAGGCATTGTGGGCTTGGAG
This sequence comes from Glaucomys volans, assembly GCA_020662805.1. Lineage (NCBI taxonomy): Eukaryota > Metazoa > Chordata > Mammalia > Rodentia > Sciuridae > Glaucomys > Glaucomys volans. The sequence continues at coordinate 418,746 of JAJEJO010000313.1, read as the reverse complement.
AGCTGGGGATGAAGGAACTGTTTTGGGCTGCCTGGGTGCCCACTGCTTACTGGCCTGAACACTGATGCTCAATTTGGGTCAAAGAGCAGAAAGGCATGGTGTCTGTAATGCCTCCTGTTTCAGGAGGAGATTGTGGGTTACATTCTTCCTTCGTGGAAATGGAAGCCTGAGGATATGGCTGGGGCCTGGTATCTCAGTTTGGCCTTGTGTACCAGCCAGTGTGTGTCCCATCAGGGATACTGAGGTCCATGGGGTGTCACATGGAGATATGCCACATCAGCTGTGGGTGGCTACCTGGTTTCTGGTAAGACACCCTTTTCTTGGCTAGACATATCTGGAGCTTCATCAGACTGTGCAGTTTCTTCCCACACCTCTGTGAACTCACCTGAAACAATTTAGTACCTCTAATAATCCCCAAAAAGTACACATTAAAAATTAGATATGTGTATGTGTGTGTGTGTGTGTATATATATATAGCTAATTTATATATATATATATCAATGAAAATCTCTAATATGATAAAAAATTTTATCAGAAATAAATAATGAATTAAAAGCCTAGAAATAAACATCGATTCAGCTTGAGCTGGCATACCACAAATTCCAAAAGGAAATGGAAAATTTTGACTTTTTATTACATTGAATACTTCCTTAAAAAACAGTTTTCTTTTTCCAAAGCAAAATTTCAGCAAATGAAATCCCCTAATTTTGTTCTCCAAATTTTGTTCACTGCTTTAAGAATTTTACATTTACAACTTTAAGACACCCCTAATCTTAAGGTTATATTCAAAACAGATATTCTACAAAAAATAGGAGATGAAGGGGAGCAGTAGAACTGACCTGTCTCTGAGTTTGGAATAATTAATAAGCCAAAAATAAAAACACATTCTGGAAGAAGGGGCTGTGTTGCTTAGTTTTGCCACAATTTTCTTTAAATGCACGCAGAGCAAAGTTGGACATTGTCTGTCCTTCCCACCATACCCGTCAACCACATGCCCTATTCTATTGCACTTGTGTCCTTAGAGAGAAAATGACATTTATCCCCAGAATTCCACTGGCCCTGGAAGAGCAGCTAGATGGTTTACAAGGCAGAAACAGGAGGAAAAGAAAGGGTTCTGGAAAGCCCAAGATAGCTTCTTGAAATTAAATCAGACACTGAAAGATGGGAAAGCACAAGAGAAAACTTGGAATTTTATTTAATGTGATGCAAAGCAAACATTTTCCCTTTCTAGACATAATTTTTAAACAGTGTATTTGATGGACAAAAGCAAGGCTTCCTTTTGCCACAGACTTTCATTGCTTTTTGAAAATAACCTGCCACCTTCAATACTCAACAGTAAGGACTTCCATGGAGGGAAAACAGGGTCCTAGACACTAACAACTTCGGGCAGTGTTCCAGTATGAAGAGAATGGCAGTAATATTTGTGCCTTCCCTAAGCATTGAATTCTCCCTAGTCTCCCCATTCTTTTAGGGCTTAAATTCCATTGGGCAACAATAATAGTAACTGTATGGCTGTATGGTCAATTACCATCTTCTAGTGCCTTCAGGAGAATTAGGTTTTATACTCAAACCACACCATAGTAATGCTATGCTCACAAACTCAGTGTCCTGCATGAGGTTGAGCTCATGAGTGGCCCATCCAGTCTGATGGCCCTGGCACAGATTCCTTTCTGGAGCTGAGGATACTGGGGGTGAGGAAGGAAGAGAGGTCATAGGGCAAGTGTTCTATCTGCTTTCATCACTGCCTTTGGGTCCAAAGTGCAGCTCTCAAGTTTACACTCCTTTATGATTTTGTGAGTGATATAAATTGCTTTAAAATTACTAGGTGATTGTTCATCTCACTTCCTCTGAAAGAGCAAACCTGGACAATCATTGATTCTGTTCCTGTCATTTTACAAAGAAAAGGATATTTTTCTTTGCTGCTGTGCTGAAGAAATGGTTGGCTGTCAACTAATCCCATATCTGGACCCCCTTAGCATGGCTGCCACTATCTAGGAGCAGTCTTTAATTGGACCAGAATTGGGAAAGAATAGAACTGTTAAGTAACAGAGATGGCAAAAGGCTGTCTTTTAAATTTGTTGTTGAAATTCTCTTATGAGCAACTGATCGTAAACAGTCTATAGACTACAGTCAGGGGGACTTAAGGATGCTACACCATTAATAGCCAACTTTTAAGTATCCATACAGTGACCCATGACCCAGATAATCATAACCAGTGTCACCTTTGATATAGAAAAAGTCCAGGGAACTGAACTGAGCTCTTTAAAAGTGTGCTCCCTGTGAGTCAAACATCCAAAGTACAATGCCACCCCCTTTCTGCCCCTCCACCCCAACATATCTCACCTCTAATTGTAGAACTGGAACTGGAGGCTCAAGAACATATCGGTCTGGAAAGTCAATGACAATTTTAGAATTAAGGAAAAAAAAGTGATACATCCTTGAATGCTATGTGCTAGGCAATGTGTGGGACCCTATAGATGTCAAGATGACTGGGCAAGGTCCCTGCTCTTTAACTGTTCATGGTGCAGTTGGCAGGACATAACTGCACACAATTATTACAGAACAAAGTCATCCATGAGACAACAGAGGTAAGTGCAGGGGGCCAAGGGAGGTCTGGGGAGGGGGTGACTGACAGACATCACTTGGGAGAGTGGGCAAGGCAATGAGAGAGCTGTTTCTATAATGAAGAGATCATTGAGCGACCAGCATATGTGAAAAAGCATAGGGATAAAAGAGAGAAAAAATTTGGCATGGCCAGAGTTAGGTGTGTGCCCAAGATGGTGGCAGAAGACACATAGACTGGTGATGGACCATAAAGGACTCATACTGTTCTATGAAATGTGCATTTTTTTCTTTTGTAAGCAACAGAGGGTCAGTAGAAGATTATAAGGCAGTGACTTGGAAAGCTTTGCTTATTGTAGGAATACAGGTTGAGTATTCTTTATCCAAGATGTTTGGGATCAGAAGTGTTTTGGATTTTGTTTTTTTTTCAGATTTTGAAATACTTGCATATACATAATGAGATATCATAGGGATGGGACCCAAGTATCAATGTGAAATTCATTTATGTTTTGTATACTATGTACACATAGCCTAAAGGTAATTTTATGCAGAATTTTTAGTGTACCTGTACTCTGATGGTGACCCATAACATGACGTCTGGTGTGGAATTTCTCATTTGTGGTGTTTCATCAGCACACAAAAATTTTCAGATTCTGCAGCATTTTGGAGTTTGGATTTTCCAATTAGGAATGTTCAACCTATATAGCTCTGTAGCGAATGGTCTTAAGAGGTAATATAAAAAATATGGATGCTCCTTAGTCCCAGGGTCTCTCTTTTCCACCCGTTTCACCAATTCCTGTGGATCTACACCTGGACAAAATGAATTTGAACCCCAGACCTCTCAAGTTCCCAATCCACATTTTCAACCACCTATTTGTTTCTCCCTGTCAATGGCTCGCTGACAGTCCCAGACTAACATGTTAGAAGACTTCACTTTTCCTTCCATCTTCATGTATGGCCACCAGATCCACCCAGAAGCCAGGTTAGAATCCTGGGATCATCAATAGTTCCTATCACTCCCTCAGTCCCACTTCCAAGCATGACCCAGTCAATATCAACTCTGAAGTATTTCAAATGTGTTTCCTTTTTTATTTTTCCCCTCCCAGTCTACCATCTTAGTCTAGGCCACTGCTCATTTCTCTAACCCAGGGCTTCTCCATGTAGCATTACTGTCATTTGGGCTGATGGTTCTTTGTGATGAGGGGCTGCCCTAGGCACTGCAGGATGTGTCACAGCAACCCTGGTCTGCACCCCCCAGATGCCAGCAACACCCCTTCTCCCCATTTGTGACAGCATTGTCTGGTGTTGCCAGGGGGACAAAACTGGCCCCAGTTGACAACTGCTGTTCTTACCTAATTACCTACTCTTTCTCACTCAGGACCCTCTACACTCTGGCCTCTCCTTGGTTCCCTGAATTCACCCAGCTCTTCTCTGTTTCCAAAGAGGCTCCTTCTTCCATTCTTCTCTTGGCTGCTTCATCATACCTGTGATCCCAGCCCCCAGGTCACCTCCATAGAGGGGCTCCCTGAATAGTTTACCTAAAAGGTAGCACCCCTGTCCTTCTTTATTCTCATCACAATGCTTGGTGATTATTAAGTTGATAATTATTAGCTAGATGTGGTGGTGCATACTTGTACTCCCAGCTACTTGGGAGGCTGAGGCAGGAGGATCATGTTTGAGGCCAGCCTGGTCAACTCAGTGAGAACCTATCCTAATAATAACACAAAAAAGGGACTCGGGGTATAGCTCAGTTTTATAGCACTTGCCTAGCATATGTGAAGTCTGAGGTTTAGTCTGCAGTGCTGAGGGGAAAATTAAAGAAGTTAAGAAAAAAATACATTGGTAATTATTTGATTAAGATTACTTTTTTGGTCTGTCTTTACCATGTCAATGAAAGCATTATTAAGGCAGGGACTTCATCTGTCTTGATATAGATTTTTTTACTGTTCTATCCCTAAAGCCTAGCACAGTGCCGATCTAAATAAATATTTGCCAATTGAATGAGTAAGTGCATGGACATAAATCAAATGCATCTTATATTCCAGATGCTAACCACATTCATAACAAATGGAAAGGGCATAATATGAAAACTTAGTTCAGGAGAATTAGAATGGTACCCGGACAACCTACATTTCATCTCTGGGTTCAATAATCAAGTGCTTTCTGATTCAAAATATAGACAGAGGCATAGCCTGGAGGGATGAAAATTGCAGATATGAGTGACATCACCTCATTATCTCCACTGGGAGCAACTGCAGTAAGACCCCCAAGAATAACTTGAATGTTTCCTTGTTGCAGAACCCAAGTTGTGCCTAGGGGCACCTGGTAGTACACACATGCTGAACTTGGGCAAAAAAGACAGAAGGACTGAGAATCTTAACATTGAGACCAGAGGCCACCTTCTTTTTCTTTTCTCCTTCACTGTGCTGAATATTTCAAGGACAATGGCTTCCATGCAGAAGACTGAACTGCCCCTAAGAAATCTCAACTAACAGAAGTGACCAACACAGTATCAACACCCAGGGACCTCATCAGAAAATATAGGAGTACCACTGGGAGAACATGATTCCCATGGGGAAAATAACTTTCAAAAGAGCCACTCTTCTATCCAAAGCTTTCTTCATCAGATCTTTGCTACTGAAGGGATGATTAGCAAGTCATTGCCCCTGTGACAGTCTATGGAACTGTCAGGCATTTATGTTTTAAAATGTGTTCTAATTTAACCATTCAAAATATGTCACACCCTGTCAAGTAGATCTCATCCCTTACTGTCAATTTTGAGTTCCACACTCAAGAAAATATTTTGCAATTATCACTTTATTTCTAGTGTTCCACACAGTGTTCACCAATTTTTCACTCTGAAATTACTATGTATTGTCTAGAAAATGGTATTTTTCAGGTACAGTTCAGATTCTGTATACATAGATTAGACACACTTTGGATGAGGGAAATTGGCTTTTGAACCATTGATTTGTGAAAAACACGTTTTAAAGTTGTTCATTTTTGTTAATTTATTTTTTCCAATGTAAAAATGGATGGATTTATCTGTGCCACTGGCCCTTACTATTATAGTAGATAAATGAGAATAAGCATTTTGATGTCATGGGAACAATGGTCTCTGGACACCCCAGTGTTCAGACCATAGGGGCAATAAGGAGGCTTTGACATCCTGGAGAGACACAGTCTGGGTTACTATCCCAGCTGTATTCTGCCACTTAGTTGCTCTGTGCCCTGGAGTAGATTTCTTAACCTCTCTGTATCTCAGTTTTCTCATCTGTAAAATGGGAATAAATGTAGGGTTGTCTCTCAGTATTGGAATTCTCAGGAATTGGTTTGAAGACCCTCATGGATACTAAGATCTGTAGATGCTCAAGTCCCTTATATAAGAGGCATGGTATTTGCATGTAACCTATACACATCCTTCCATAACCTCTAATCATCTCTAGAATACTTATAGTACATAATGCCTTGTAAATCTTTGTAAATAGTTGTTCCACTGTACTATTTAGGGTATAATGACAAGCAAAAAATTCTGTACATGTTCAGAACAGGTGTAAATTTTTCCCAAATATTTTCAATTCATGATTGGTCGAATCCATGGATTCAGAACCACAGACATAGAGATCCAAGTATATCACCTAATGGGTCCTTATAAAGAGTAAATGAATTAATAATTGTAAAGTACTTAGAATGGTAGCTACCATACAGTATACGCTGCATAATGTTAGCTCTTATTATTAGCATAGCTTTTGAAATTGCTTCTGATTTATAAGTATGTTTTAATTCACTGAATAAATAGGATTTGGGCTAGACTAAACTCAGTGGAATTTCATATAAAAGATTATTCCAGCAGCCAGTGGTTCTAACTCCATACAAAAGCAAATATCCTGAATAAGCACATGGAAAATGCCCTGTGAAGAACTCCTCAATTCTGAATTGCTATGTTCTTATGTGACTTAAGATTGCCATCTTAAAAAGTCCCTGTTAAAAGTCCAGGCAAGGGATGGGGGAGGTCAGGATAAAGATGGATAAGCCAAAGGCCCTGGTATAAGAAGCCTGCTGGTCAGACCAGAACCCTGCTGGCCAAGCTATGCAGGGAGGCCTGTAGATTATCTGCTTATATTCACCCTTTTCACTGGAAAACAAAAGTAACGTTGTGCCCTAAGAGCAGGAATGACAGCTCAGATGGCTCAAAAAGCTGCAGGAACACTGAACATTCCAACCTGCTAGCCTGTCATTCAAAACCAAGCTCAACCACATCCTGGTTGCTGCTGATCCTGAAGGAAGCCACATATCAGGCTTTAAGTTTAGGATATTATCTCCTGTAGTTAGTGTTTTAAGGTCACTAAATGTGACATTTATTGGAATTGGAACCATAAAATGCAGTGTTTGTTGATCAGCAGGCAGAAGCACAACAAAATTTCTGTGGCTTACCACAGAGACGCCCCCTTCAATGTGAACACAGAAAGAGGTCACTTTAACAATGAACCATTCAGAGAAACAGACTGACAGGAAGGTTGGCTCCCTCAGTGGTTTCTATCCTAAACTGCTAAACTGTTTTTGCTTAATGATAACGTAACACCTCACCTAAAAGTAATAAAGGTATATTTGAAATCACACACTTAAGTGCTTAGAAAGAAGACAGGCACATAAGTGACACTCTGCAGAAGTAGAGGTGTTTGGAGGGATGATCTGCACTGGGGAGGAGGGCAATGCATATTTCAGAATCTAATGGGGTTATCTAATAACTCCCCATTCTCTACACTACGAAGCCCACCTCCTTGCTGTTCAATTTTTTAAACCCAATAGCAGCCCACTATTAGTAGTACATCCTTGTCACTTATTTCAGAAGCCACTGCTACTGGAAAGGACACAGTGTCTTGTTCCAGCACACCCCATGCACTGTGCCACGCCCAGGTCTGACTGCAGCCAGCATCAGGATGCTAAATAACCTTCTTCCTCCACATCCAGCCCTAGGAGAGCAGTCACCCCCCTGCCTTACTCTGCTCGCATAGATTAATCTGGAAATCAGAAGCTTTCACTAACAAAAACTGTAACTTCACTCATTGATATTCTACTTTGCCCAGTATGTGTTCATGTCTATTAAACTGTTTGATCCTCACAGCAATATAAGCCATTTAGAGCAGGAATTAACCACATTTTATCAATGAGAAAAACTAAGATACAAATCAATCAGAAAAAGTACCCAGGGTTAGAAACTAATATCTGGCAGAGCTGGACAAATAACTGACTTTCTCCTTGAAAGGCTACTTTGGTTTGGGCAAGGTTTCTCAGCTTTGGCACTAGAAACATTTAAGTCATTCTTGTTTTGGGGGTTCTTTCCTGTGAATTGTAAGATGCAGAATCCCTGGTCTCTACCTCCTAGAAGCCAGTAGCACCAGCTCCCAACAATCATGCGTGTCGTTATGACCGAACGTTGGTGGACATACGGCTGTTCAAGGCCATTCTGATAAGGTCTCGGTGGAAATGAGAATTCTGTTAATGGAAGGTAGAAGAGAGGAAATCTATATTATGGGTGTCTTTGTTACAAGCCAGGAAGAGAGGCTTTACCTGGAAATAAATCACCTGGCAGCTGAATCCTGAACTTAGAGGACCCAGAACTGTAAGAAAATAAATTTTTGTTGTTTAAGCCAAAAAAATTAAAAAAAAAGTCTCTTGACCTTGCTAAATGTTCCCTGGTGGGCAAAACAGCTGGTTGAAAACCACTGGGGTAGGGAACTGAGGATTAAGGTGAGCTAGGTATCACAGCCGAAAGGGCCACCTTCCTAGGGACCAGTGTAGCTGCTGCTCAGGGCAAACACACAGATGTCTCTGGTAAGCTTCAGAGTGTGGTTCCCTCAGGGCACAGAACAAGTCTGCTTGTTTTAGGGAAGTGGTGGCTTTCTAGAACTGAAAGAAAGGAAGAGTGGTTGGGGCATGGGACACATGCCAGCTCACTTCCCCTCCAAAATTTTGACAAGTTGTTTATTCAGTTTTTAAAAAGGTAACACGTTCACATGGTTCAAAATTAAAAATGCATAAATAGGTATATACAGAGATGTCTTTCCCCACCTCAACAGCCCTGCCACAGAGTGCTTCCTAGAGGCAGCTAATATTATCAGCTGCCTTATTTGTCTTCCCTGAGAGGTTTTGTAAAAGAACTTTTATTCAAACAAATGTTTCTTCTTAGATCACAGTGTCTCTGGGCCATCACCTTGAACATTCCTCCTGTTTAAAAAGCAATAAAAGATGTATTCCCTTACAACGTGGCGAGGGCCAGGCTGCCCGATTGCTGTCTGCCTCTACTGATGAGGAAAAACTGGCTGAGACCCTGGGATGAAAGAGCAACCAAGGTCTGAAGCAATAAAACAAGATGAGAGACTTTGCTGGGGTGCCAAGGTCATGGCGCCTACCTCTGTGCGTCCTGGTCCACTTGGTTTCCTACTAGATATGGTGGAAGCTGGTTAAAGAGACATGGCATCCCCCCAAGTCAGGTGTTGGAGGCAAAGGCAGGGGAACTCTGCCCCAACTGCCCTCCGCAGTCATCAGAACCAAAATCTCTCAGTGGAGGCCTGTGCTGGGCAAGAACTGGGAAGGAATGAGAAGCAAAAGAGGTAGAGGCCTAGGTGCAGAGGAAGAGAGGAGGAAAGGCAAATGGTGGTAGGAAGCACTTCCCCCGCCAGTCCATGCCCAGGTGCCTGGGAACTGCTATCTATTCTAATGAATAGATTACAAAATCAGAACATCCCATGGCTGGAGGTTCTATCACCTTCCTGACAAAGACAGCTAGGTGATCTGGAGTGTGTCACTGAACTGCCTTGCTATCTGGATAGCTGGCTTTGCTCAGTATTTCACCTAGGTTTATTCCATCCTTAAAGTGAATTCATGCCCTGTCTCCAACTTCCTTCTAAATCTCTCACCCTGTTATAGAACCAAAACCAAAACCAAAATGATAGTCTTTCCTCAATTTTTTAGTTTTTTTTTTTTTTT